>SKCR01015505.1:0-108843 GCA_019454045.1 Zanthoxylum bungeanum
TCCACCACCACATTCCGATCCGATATAATTGAGTTGTCCCACCACCATATTCTGATTATTAGGGTTTGAATCCCAACTCTAAAATACTAGATTTCCAACTCAAAAAATTACTAATGACCTATCCTTGTAACCCTAAATAACTCTTGTTAATGCTCCTTGAGCACCAAATCTCTATTATGATCTAAATGTACTTTTTTACTCGATAATTGTTTTTATTTTCACCTTGGTGAATGGTGTGAACTGAAGGTGGCGAAGGATCCAAGTGGGAAAGAGATAAATGCATTGGCACAGCACATACAGAATTTGCTGAGACCATCAACACCATTCTTCTTCAACACACTCTATGATCCTTACAGAGATGGTGCCGATTTTGTCAGAGGATACCCATTTAGCTTAAGAGAAGGAGTGCCTACTGCTATCTCTCATGGACTCTGGCTCAACATTCCTGATTATGATGCCCCCACTCAGCTTGTCAAGCCTCTCGAGCGCAACTCCAGGTTACTTTTTCTATTAATTGAATTTAACAGCAGGAAATGGGGAATCAAAATATCGATTATAGTATAATGTTTGCTGATTGTGTATTGATTTTTTTTTAGTAATTCTCACAGGTATGTAGATGCTATTATGACAATCCCAAAAGGGACTCTGTTCCCAATGTGTGGAATGAACCTGGCTTTTGACAGGGAACTCATTGGCCCTGCCATGTACTTTGGGCTCATGGGTGATGGTCAGCCTATTGGTAGATATGATGATATGTGGGCTGGCTGGTGTGCCAAGGTATACATTTTACATGATTTTAAAAAAGGTCCAAGTCACACACACGTGTGTGTATATAAGTATAAATTTAATAAGTTGAAGACGACGTGAAAAAATTAAAAAGTATAAATTATAATGAATTGAAAGAAAAATAGTATTGTATTAAAATCTTTATTTCTTTTGTCTTTGATCTTGTATATGATAGAATCATGTTTGAATATCGTGAACAAACACTTAATGCTTTACTAATTCAAGCATAGAATTTTTCATATTATTTTTGTTCCTGCAGGTAATATGTGATCATCTGAGCTTGGGGGTGAAGACAGGGCTGCCATACATTTGGCACAGCAAGGCAAGCAACCCATTTGTGAATTTGAAGAAGGAATACAAAGGCATCTACTGGCAGGAAGAGATCATTCCATTTTTCCAATCTGTACTTCTCCCAAAGGAATGCACAACTGTAAAGGAATGCTACATTGAGCTCTCCAAGCAAGTGAAGGAGAAGTTAGGGAATCTTGATCCTTACTTTCAGAAACTTGGAGATGCCATGGTAACATGGATTGAAGCTTGGGATCTGCTCAACCCATCAGCCCAAACAGCTGCTAAGAGGAATGAGTCCACTTCCAAAACCAAGTAGCTATTAGACTGTCGTTTAGTCTCTTTCCATCCTGACGTTGGCTGTAATAGCCTCAAGTTATCTGTGTTGCTTTGCTTTATTGTTTTTGTTGCCTTTCCTGTTCTCAGTGCTCTTTAAGTACTATTGTCATTTTACTCTCTAATAAAGATACTTTCTCTCCTGGAAACAGTTTTTTTTAACGAAAAAATAGGACTAAAATTCCATATCTTGTTTCTAGGAAGAGTTCTATTCATTAAATACCACCTAAAGATAATCTCGCTATTATATTAGACGCCATCACTTAATTTTTTTTTTTTCGGATATGTTTAACGTGTGTGTATATATATAGAGTCACGACCGGTTCATGTTGATTTTATATGGTCCGGATGTACGTAAAGTATTAATACTTTGCGTGCATCTAGATTATATCTAGCTTTTAAAAGAAATTACACGCAAAGTAAGTATAAAATCCACATGAATCTGACCTGAAAATGATTATATATATATATATATATATATTGTTGATGATGATTTTTCACCCCGAGAAAGGTTCAAATATCGAGCAGATGTAGAACATGTATTGTACTTAGCTAAAAATATATGATAAAGGCCCAAGGGCCCGAAGAGATAGAAGAGATTTGATAGAGGAATGCGACCTCATGGTGTAAAGGGGTTCTCCTAAAGACAGAACTTATTGATGATGAAGCAAGTTGAGATATCGACCCAACCACCTGAAGGATGTTGATTTGGCCTTTTTTAAGAGTTTGGTAAAACCCGACCTGATGGTTTTTTAACAATGAAACCCGACCTGATTGAGGGTGTTGAAAAAAGGCTTTTATAGTATCATCTAACTCAATGTGCCAACCTGAGGAACGAAGACGGGATCTGAGGCCAACTTGTGTTGAAGTCATGTGACGTATGCCCTAGTTGAGAGGGTAAGCTCTTAGAAGGCTAATGATGACTATGGAAAAAAAACAACGGTTCTCATTGGAAGTATCCTTGCCAGCCACCATAGGCCGGTGCAGTGGTAGCGAGGTAGCAGAGTAGAGCCACCAGAGGCTGATGCAGGGACAGTGAAATGAATTATTCTGATTGGCGCATTTAAGGGTAATTGAAGAGAGTTGCGATAACAATAATGGCAAGGTGACATGGGCTGACGTCATTGGCGATGGAATGATGAATTTGGAAGCCTATATAAAGGGGTTGAAGATTTAGATTCAAGGTTTAGAAAATTTCGTATCTCACAACTTGTAAAAAAGCTAAAAGTTTAAAAAACTAGTGATAAAGAGAGAAAGTCGGTCAGTTACCTGACCAAGTGAGTGAATTGTACTGGACTAGTGTAAGACCCGAGGTGTGTTATCACTGAGATAGATCATTTTCCCCATATAGCTCGGGTCGGTCTTAACCCTGAAAAGTAATCAAATATACCACATTTCTCATATGGATATAGGTTGGAGCCGCTTTCCGTCAAACCACGTAAACTCTATGTTTATCTTGTTTGCCTTCTAAGTTTGCTTTGGTTCCCTGCTAACCAAATAAATTCATTGTTAAAGGAGGTTTATTAGAGGCGTTAATTTTCCATATTTCCCTTGGAACGAAAAAAAAGTCATCAACAGTTGGCACCATATGTGAGGAAATCCCTTCATGATGAAATCAAGGGCAGCCATGTCAAACTACTAATTGAAGTTGAAATTCTTGACCAGGGATGAGGTCGTGGTTGTATGCGGTAATCAGAATGTGGTGAGGAGTTGTTTTGCTGCCACATCTAAGAAGACCATGTGTATTGATGATGTCACATGGCAGAAGATGAAGGAAATGGAAGATGACTCAGTCGAGGAGGAATAATCCTATCCCTGACCCAAAGACCCCACTCAGTATGGGGGAGCAGAAGAGGAGCTAGAGTCAATACAGCTCTTTGGTCCGGATAAGACAATCAAGGTTGGGGTCGGACTGGCGCAGAATCTGAAGAGGAAGCACATAGACTTCCTAAGAGAATATGCAGACATCTTCGTACGGATCCATAAAGACATGCCCATGATAGATCATCGGGTCATCAATCACCGCCAATCAATTGACCAGGCTTATAAGACGGTGAGGCAGAAGATGAGGATATTCAACTAGAAGCGGTATGAGACTATTCATATAGAGGTAGATATGTTGATACAAGTCAGGTTCATCAGAGAAATGAAATGCCCGTAGTGGATCTCAAATACAGTCTTGGTAAAAAAGGCCAACTGAAAATGGAGAATGTGTGTGGAATTCTCCGATTTGAACAAAACTTGTCCAAATGACAGCTTCTCACTTCCTAAAGTGGACTAATTGGTGGATTCAACATCTTACCAGAGATTGCTAAGCTTCATGGATGCATTCTCGCGATACAATCAAATTAGAATGTTTCCCAAGGACAAGGAGAAGACAACATTCATCACAGATCAAGGGTTATATTACAATAAGGTAATGTCTTCCGGGTTGAAGAATGCTGGAGTGACGTACCAGAGGTAGGTGAAACGAGTCTTCAAACCCCTCATCGGTAAAACAAGGCAATGATATGTCGATGATATGATAACCATGATAGTTCAGCTAGAGGATCACTTGAGGGACCTCAGAGAGATTTTTGAACTCCTGAATAAAATTGAGATGAGGCTGAATATAGAGAAATGTGCTTTCGGAGTATAATTTGGGAAGTTTTTGGGATACATGGTCAGTGCTAGAGGCATCGAGACCAATCCTCAGAAGATCAGGTGGTACTGGATTTGAAATCACCAAAGATGGTAAAATAAATACAAAGCTTGACTAATCGGGTGGCATAACTTAATTGGTTCATTTCTAAGACCAAAGATAAGTGTCATATCTTATTCCAACTGATCAAGAAGGCAAAAAAAGATATCGAATGGACGAGCGAGTACGAGGAGGCATTCTTGGTGAACTGTTTCTGTCGCATTGATGATGACACAATGTTGTTTTCGTATTATTTTGTTATTTAACATGATGTATTGGTTTAACGTGATATATTGGTTTGTTTTAACGAGGTGTATTAGTTTCTTTAGATAATTCAATATTTCATAACCATAATCTTTGAAGATCCTAGTGGAGGATTTTTTTTCGAGATCGTGTGACAAATATGACCAAAATAAAAAGAGTGTTTGCTATCTGTGGGACACAGAAACTGGACGACGCATGCTGTCCCGGGCTCGCGGCCCGGTCGGGAGTACGGAGTAGCCACGGGGGACTAAACCGGAGAATAATGGAGTCGCCACCCGGTGTGAACCGGGAAAATGAGATTTAAGGCCGCACTCACCCCTCGCAAGGGAAGACCTCAAACCGTTGGGTTCGGAATGGTCCCTTACTTATGTCACTTGTAATGAAAGGATTTGTGTAATAATTTAATCAAGCTTAAGTAACACTTATTTCCAATAGTATCATGCTTCTAAATCATATGCACAAAAATAAAACTTACACCTAAATTTGCATATATTTCACATCTAAGATTGCATGCTTGAAAGTACATCAAAGTAGCAACGAACATACAACTTCATTGGCATATTGTATTCATGGAATTTATGTATGGGTTTCCATCCGATATACTACAAGAAATAATACTCAAATGCTACATAACATGGATATATGAATTATACTACGTTAAGCCAAGATTAAGGTAAATATGCAATCAATAGATGAAGAACACGGCAAATATCGTGGTAAAGGTAGCCTTTTAGGCTTTTCTTCCCAGACGGAGAACCTTTTAATCCAACACAATAAGCCATGCGCCTTTCATTACAATGCGTACAAAGACAATGATAACTATATGAAACTTGGTATACCCGATTGAACACATCTTACATTCAAACGAATATACATCAACCGGCGCGGCAAAGCATCGTGGTAAAGGATTTTAACCCCTCCAAATAGGGGACCCTTAATCCGACTTACTAAGCCCATGCGCTCGATCGCATCATGCATACAAAGAATAAAGAATAATATCAAACTTAGTATGCCCGATTGGACATATCTTACATCCAACCGAACACACATCAACCGGCGGGTAAAGCATCGTGGTAAAGGATTTTAACCCCTCCAAATAGGGGACCTTTAATCCGACTTACTAAGCCCATGCGCTCGATCACATAATTACATAAACAATTAACATGTGGAATTTAAATGACGAATAATAAATAAATCAAAGCAACATAAAACACAAAGAAGGTGCCGTTTACTAAAGCGGTACGTGGAATTGTATCCCGAGTACAGATCATACTACCGTCCATTCGGAATCGGCTATGAAATTTATGTCCGGGTTTCCATCCGATATACCGCGAGAGTTGACACATCTTTCATTTTGTTCCAAAGCCACAACATATAATATTTCGTAATCCATGCATATTTATCTACTCAAGGGCCACAACATGAATTTTAACATAACAATCATGCTAACAATACTTAATAAAAAATGAAAATAAAACAGAAAACGAATGTGGAAAATACCCTCAGGTCTAACCTTTTATGTCGACTTTCGAACTCGCGTTTCACGGCCGTCGGAAGGGCTATCACACCGCAACTTTTCTGGTTCACTGGTTTGCTCTTTACCTCGCTGTTTCGCTGCTCAATCTACTGTTTTGACTCCGTTTTGCTGCTATTTCCTCGCGATTTCGCTGCCGTATTGTTGGTTTTTTTTGTTGTATTCGGGGACTGTTTTGGCGATTTTGGAGGGCTGTTCGGGGGTAGTTTTTGTCACTATTTGGGGCGATTTATGGACTGTTTTTAGGTGCAGTTTTGAGACAGTTTCTGGACAGTTTTTGGGTGTTTTTCTGGACAATTTCGGGGGCTACTTGCGCGGCAGTTCACTGGTAGTGCAAATTGGTGTGAGGCTGAGTGTGTGTTTCTGGAGCCTGAAGTGCCGATGGGTTACTGGTTATTTATTATTTGGCTGAGAGCGTGGTGTAGGGTTGCGAGAGAGAGCATGTTTTGAGGCGTGTAAGGTTTGTTGTTAAGGGTTGTGAGTGTTAATTAGGGAGAGTTGGCGTGATATGTTGAAGGGCTATTACTACGTATGGCGTGAGGCTGATTTTAGGGACATGTGGGAAGCTACGTGAAGGGCTCCTATGTGTGAGAGTCGGTGGAGTGTGCGGCAGTGTGAGGGGACGTGTTGAGTGGCTATAGCATGAGGGATGCGTGGGCATGTGGCTAGGTGCGTGAGTGGGGTTTTGCAGTGTGATGGGCTGTGTTGAAGGCTTGAGCTTGCTGGTCAGCGTAGGTTTGTTTGGTGAGAGATGGTTGGTACTTATTGCCGAGAGGAAATATGAGAAAAGGGAGGGAGCTGCTGTGTTCTAGGGTTTATTATTGTTTGTGTTAGTCGTGAGTTGTGAGAGATTGGAGAGGGGGTTGGCTTTGGTTTTGGGTTGTTTATATAGACAAAGGCTATGGCTTCTCCTTGTCTCACAAGAAAGGGATTTTGGCATTAAAGAGAGGATATGATATGGTGTTAGACAAGGAAAGCAAATGATTTGATGGAGACAAGATTGGCTTAGATTAGGAAGGTTGAATATTTGATTGGCTGGTTTAGGAATACAATTTGTTA
The DNA here is from genome assembly GCA_019454045.1 of Zanthoxylum bungeanum. Lineage (NCBI taxonomy): Eukaryota > Viridiplantae > Streptophyta > Magnoliopsida > Sapindales > Rutaceae > Zanthoxylum > Zanthoxylum bungeanum. The sequence continues at coordinate 6,948 of SKCR01015505.1, forward strand.
GATTAGGAAGTCAATATATTTAAATTGGTTATGAGTGATTTAATTAGGCATGACATCTTTTTATTTAGTATATGATTTTGTTTAGTTAGGAAGTTAATATATTTGATTTATCTAAATTAGGCATGATTATATATTTTTTTATTTAATTGGTAAATGATTTAATTATTTTATTTAATTCAAATACATTATCTAATTAATATTTAATCTAATATTTTATTTAATTTGGGTGTAATTAGGGTGATTGGGCGTGTGGGCTTTTGGTTGGGCTTAATGTGGCTTGGTTTGGCTTGGTTAGTGGGTTAGGCGTGTATGGGCTAGATTAAAAGGGTTTTGGTTTTTTTCTCTGGGCCAAAGGTGATCTAAACGGAGGTCCAACAGGTGAGCTTGACGCTAAATAAGTGAACAAGGATCTAACGAAATACCAAGTCCCTTCCGACGACCGTTTCCCACAATATCCTTAACTAAAAAGGTAGTGCCTCCAACTGAGACTCATCATCGGGTTTCACATGCAAAAAAAAAAGCAATGCCTACAGTCGCCCCACTTTGATGGGACTTTTGCAGTGTGTGACTTTGAACAATCCTATCAAAGTTATGCAATGCATTTCTACTTACCTGGCTCGCCAGCTGTTGCTTAACTTACTTGTTATCCTGAGATGCTTTGACCTTTGGGCTTTATTCCCGAACTGCGTTGAGAGAGAGCTTTCTTCTCCTGGGCTTTATTCCCGAGCTGTTTCGTAAGTGGGCTTTATTCCTCTAGGCTTTTTTTCCCGAACTGTGTAGAGATATGGATTTATTCCCCTGGGCCTTATTCCCGAGCTGTGTTAAGATAGAGCTTTATTCCCCTGGGCCTTATTCCCGAACTGCTTTGAAAGTGGGCTTTATTCCTCTAGGCTTTTTTCCAAACTGTGTTGAGAGATGGCTTTATTCCCCTGGGCTGTATTCCCGAACTGAGAGAGAGCTTTATTCTCCTAGGCTATATTCCCGAACTGTGCTGAGAGAGAGCTTTATTCTCTTGGGCTGTATTCCCGAATTGTACTGAGAGAGAGCTTTATTCTCCTGGGCTGTATTCCCGAACTGTGCCGAGAGAGAGCTTTATTCTCATGGGATGTATTCCCGAACTGTGCTGAGAGAGAGCTTTATTCCTCTGGGCTGTATTCCCGAATTATGTTGACTGTGGGCCTGGTTCCCGAACTGTACTGATTGAAGACTTTATTCCCTGGGCCTTGTTCCCGAACTGTACTGAATGTGGGCTTTATCCCCGAACTGAGCTGACTGTGGGCTTTGTTCCTGAATTGTACTGAATGTGGGCTTTATCCCCGATCTGAGCTGACTGTGGGCTTTATTCTCGAACTGTGTTGGATGTGGGCTTTATTCCCTTATCTGAGCTGACTGTGGGCTTTATTCCCGAACTGTGTTGAATGTGGGCTTTATTCCCCTGGGCCTTGCTCCCGAAACTATTACCGATGTAGTGGTTCTTCGACCTCAAACTGACGTGGCCTCGCCCCAAAACTGATACTAATATGGGCCTCGCCCCAAAACTGATACTGATGTGGGCCTCGCCCCCAGACTGATACTGATATGGGCATCGTCCCTAGGCTGATACTGATGTGGGCCTCGCCCCCAGCCTGATACTGATATGGGTCTCACCTTAAACTGATACTGATATGGGCATCGCCCCAAGACTGATACTGATATGGGTCTCGCCCCCAGACTGATACTGATATGGGCCTCGCCCCCAGACTGATACTGATGTGGGCCTCGCCCCCAGACTGATACTGATGTGGGCCTCGCCCCCTGTGACTCGTCCCTAAGCTACTGATAATGACGTGGGCCTCGCCCCCCAGATTTCTATATCCGGCAAGACTGATGTTGATGCTAATTGTAGGCTATGCATTTTTACATATAAGTCCCTATGATGAGTCTCATTTGGAGACACTACCTTTTAAGTCACGGAGGTCACGGAAAACGGACATCGAATGGGGAAATTCAGAATAAATAAGGTTCACTGTTTTCGTTAGTGCTGCGTTCGTGTATACGTTCGAACGCCAAACAGATTGCGGGCATTCGTGCCGCGTTCGAGGAGGCGTTCGAACGGTGTCGGTAATTCTGGTTTTGCTGTAGCCTCACATTAAGCCCAATTCGCCCAAGCCTTGGCCCACACGCCCAAGCCCACTTAAAACACATATTTAACACATGGTGAAATCAAAACAAATCTAAAAATCACATACCAAATTAAAATAAACATTAAAATCAATCAAATATTTTAATTCCTTAATTAAGATATTCACCCACCAATTACACAAGATTCCTTCCTAACTAAACAAAATCACATACTAAATTAAAAAGATGTCATGCCTAATTAAAATCAATTATAACAAATTAAATATTTTGTATTCCTAATCTAGCCCAAATTTGTCCCCCCTCAATCTTTGACTTTCCTTCTCAACACTAAATCAAATCCCTTCCTTGTGAGACAAGGTGAAGCCCTAGCCATTCTCTATATAAACAACCCCTAACCAAGACATGAGGGGGCTAGCTCATACACATAAGATACACACAACTCACACGAAAATCACAACACCAAGAGCCCTAGCCACTCACGGCGATAGCAAGAAGAAACACCCAAGCTTATTGACACAACTCTCCCTCACTCTCAATAACCGAAGATCACAAACCAAAGAACCCTCATTGCCTTGACCAAAACACATCCCGAACAGCCCCTTTACCTCATCAAAACAGCCCCCGAACCACACCAGAACACCACCAAAAATCACACCCAAAAAAAGTAGCCAAAACATCCCAAGAACAGTAACTAAAATACAACAGCAGATACACCAGCAAAGCGGCAGCGAATCAGAGTCAAAACAGCAGTGAATCGGAGTCAAAACAGTAGCTTGAGCAGTGGAACAGCGAGGAAAGGTGTGAACCTGTAACCGGAGGAGTTGCGGAGCATTTCCCCCCTTTCGACGACCGTACACCGTACTACCGAGAGACGACATAAAAGGTTAGACCTGAGGGCACCTTGTATTTATTATCTTTCATTTGTCTTTTATTTATTTTAATATATTTTTTATTGCATGAGAGTCGTTTTGTTGAGGCATGATGTGAATTCCGGATAAACGGAATGCATGTTCTCTTTTGTGGTATATCGGATGGAAACCCGGACGTAAATTCCGTAGCCGAATCCGAATGGACGGTAGTACGGTCTGCACTCGGGATACAACTCCACATACCACTTGAGAGATACATATATTCCGTTTCATCCAAACTTGTATTTGAGCATGATGTAGTTAGTATGTTATTTATTTATTTAGCCTGATTAGGCCTAGTGCGTTATTTATTCTTAAGCATGATTTAGTCCTTAGTATGTTAATATTTATGCATGATTTAGATATCCATGTGATTAGATATGTCGTTGTTGTGATCCTGTTTGAATGCGGTATCTAAAACCATATGAATGTATGTAATCTGCCAGTTACCGTTCGAACGCGTCATCGAACGCAACTCGAACGCGAACCTTCTATTTACCGTTCGAACGCGTTATCAAACGCTACTCGAACGCGCATGCATTTTGTATCATCATGTCTGGTCCCGTTCGAACGCGTTATCAAACGCTACATGAACGCGAACCTTCTGTTTACCGTTCGAACGAGTTTACGAACGCTACACGAACGCGCACACACTGAACTGAGTCTGTCTCATCATATTTCATGCATAATTGCCTCTTGGGTGATCTCTCTTGCATTATGTAGTCAATCATATTATTTGTATTCCTGCATTTATCCATTTGATGTATTCATGAGATAGTACCCAAGCATGATTAGGTTGTTCTTAGTTTTCCATATCATATGATTGGAATATGTTCATGAGATTGCCATGTGATGTTGTATGTTGTGATGATTAATTTCATGCATGTGGATTTAGAAGCATGATACTCTAGGAAATAAGTGTTACTTAGGCCTTATTAAATTATTACGTAAATCCTTTCATTACAAGTGACATAAGTAAGGGACCATTCCGAACCCAACGGTTTGAGGTCTTCCCTTGCGAGGGGTGAGTGCGGCCTTAAATCTCATTTTCCCGGTTCACACCGGGTGGCGACTCCATTATTCTCCGGTTTAGTCCCCTGTGGCTACTCCGTACTCCCGACCGGGCCGCGAGCCCGGGACAGCATGCGTCGCCCCAGATCCTGTGTCCCACACTAATATGGGCCTCGCCCCCATAGTGCCATACCCAAAACTCAAACTCAAATGGGCCTCAACCCTGGGATTATTACCCAAATCCGATACTGTGCTTTTTACCGTTTCTGATTAGTTTGTTCTTTGTCGCTTTCTCTTTTCTTCTTCAAAACCTGTGAACACAAAACAAAACAAACACAAAAAGATGCAAAATGTGTTACATGTATACATGCATGAATGTTCCTATCCCGTCGGGTTAGGTCTTCTACCAATTCTCTTGGTGACTGCTCAGTCTTCTTTTCCTCCGGCAAGCCACTATTTCAATCTGTCTACGTTGATCGGCTTGGTGAACTAATTCCCTTCCAAGTCTGATATTCTTACTGCCCCCATTTCCCAATTTCTGAATGGCTACCTTTTCTTTTCTGCTTGTTTATTCCGAGGATTCCCCGTGTTCTAAACATCACTGAATTTCATAGTACCAAGGTTGAATGCTTTTCTCAAATATACTCATATTGCAGAAGAGATTCAGCGAAATGAACGTCTTTATTATCATTAAGAAAAGGTTCGAACATGTAGACTAAATCAATTTCTATATTAAAAATGCAGGATCAAATAAACTAGGAGGAATAACTTCATCATTCGCAACATTGCCTTCTTCCTTGGCCTATGGTTCTTCACTGTTATCCTTTATCTCAATGCAAGAAGCCTGGGTGGTTGAGTGGCTTTATGGTTGAGGGTTCATATGTGTGTTGGGTTGTTCTTTTTCTGGATTGGGTATTTTATGGGAGTCAATGAGGTTTTGGACCTCATGCCTAAGGCGGGTGTAGTTGTCGGTGTCATGGCCTTTTTCTTGATGGAAGTAACAATACTGGTTTAGGTTGAGGTATGGTGGCACAAGGTTCGGAAATGGCCTAGGTTCCAAAGGTTTTAGAAGTCCTTGCATTTTCAGCTTTTCAAATACATTTGACAAAGGTCTACCAAGATTGGAGAATAGTCTGTTCTTGACGGTAGCGACCTCGGCAGTAGCGGGCTTGGTCTCAGAAGGCCCCCCAAAAGTTCTTCTATTCTGGCCATAAAACTTTCTGTTTTCAGCCCTTTCTTCCTCAATATCCATTACAGTTTCCCTCAACTGTCGAAAATCAGAAATCATCGAAGTCATCCTCCTCAGCTTACTATAAATAGAGGGCTTGGTGCCCTTGATGATCATTTTGATTTGGTCCTTCTCTGAGGGCCGAGTCTGCATTTTCAAAAGCTGGCTTCTCCAGCGATCCACATACTCTTTGAAACTTTCCTCTGGCTTCTGCTTAGTGTTCTCCAAATCACGGAGTGACAAGTCAATCTCTAAGTCTGTAACATACTGCTTCAGAAAAGCATCAGCTAGTTCCCTCCAATCTTCCTTAACCTTCTTCTCAAGGCTATGATACCAAACCACAGGTGCCCCCTCGAGTGACATCCCAAACATCTTTTGGACTTGGCGCTGTGATAGGCCTACTGAACTCATGACTGAGACATATTGATGCAGATGGATTCTCGGGTCTCCATTCCCATTAAACTTGGCCATGTCAGGCATTTTAAACTGAGCTGGCAGCTGTTCTCCGAAGGTCATTGCCTCATAATCTAACAACTCTTCATGTTTACCCCTCATTTTGCGGGTAACTGACTCAACCTGATCCCGAAGCTTCTGAAATTCTGCCTTAGACCCAATCATTTTGCCTGTCGCATACTCTACCATGTCGTCATCAAAAGCGGAGATATCATCCCCCAACCCATTCGGAGGCTCCTCGCGCCTCACATTCTCAGAATTTCCCCCACCACGGGGCACAGCCATATTTGCCATTGCAGTAGTCAAGGCTTGCAACTGTTCGGTAATCTTGGCGAAACCATTTTCTAACTGATCTATCCGGGATACCTCGTTATCGGATGTACTCATATTTTTTACCGGTCTTTTAGTGAGTCTTCACTCTTCCCAACCCAACGGGAATCTATGATGGCTTTTTAGAACACAAGAGGTTAGCATGATGCGTGTATGCATGAAATGAATTAGACGCATGTGATACAATGAATATATCAATTTATTAAGATTTTCATACAAATTGGCCCATCATCATTTTAGAAGCTTTTGGGCTAACTGTCATATGATACGTTCTTGTCCCAGTTTAAATGGCCCAACAAGCCCACATCCCATGACAAATGGTCCGAATGGATCCAATCGACGATGTTCCCAAACACAAGCATAAAAGAAAGATAATGCAAACATAAAACAATGATTTCTACAGAATGGCCCATCAACATTTCAGAAGCTTTGGGCCTAATGGTCATAAGGTACGAACTCGCCCCAGTTTAAATGGCCCAGCAAGTTCGCATTTCTGACGATAGTCCAACTGCATCCAAATGAGGATGGTCCATAAGCACATACTCAAGGAAATAATTGTTACTTTAACCATACAACCCCGCTCTCACCGGCGAAGGATGGCCCACAACTAGGTCTCCCCAATCAAGGGTTCGAGCGACCAAGTGAGCGCACCCTTTTTTATACACTAAGGTACGTGCCAATGAGCTATGGTGTGTGACTGACTATCAAATGGATTTCCCGTTGTAGATTCCCCAGAGGGAGGGTGGAGCGAGGCTCTCTTAAGTACCCTAGCCTCTTAGGCTCTTATCGCTTGGTCACAGGAATAAACAACGAGTCCTCCAAATTAGTCCATTACAATAGGCTACGGGTAGATGGCTATATAGGTGCCTTCACAGCTTTTCCTTCTAGAAAGGTAGTGAATGAAGGAAGACACCAAACCATTACCTAGCCTCAAAATGCCCTTGATTAAACCCTCATTTTATCCACTATAAACACGGTCAATTAGAACATAAATCCAAACATTACAAGATAATATTTCGGGGCCGATTCTCTATCCCCAGTGGAGTCGCCAGACTGTGGGACAACATGCGTCGCCCAGTTCCTGTGTCCCACAGTCTGTGGGACACAGAAACTGGATGATTCATGCTGTCCCGGGCTCGCGGCCCGGTCGGGAGTACGGAGTAGCCATGGGGGACTAAATCGGAGAATAATGGAGTCGCCACCCGGTGTGAACCGGGAAAATGAGATTTAAGGCCGCACTCACCCCTCGCAAGGGAAGACCTCAAACCGTTGGGTTCGGAATGGTCCCTTACTTATGTCACTTGTAATGAAAGGATTTGTGTAATAATTTAATCAAGCTTAAGTAACACTTATTTCCAAGAGTATCATGCTTCTAAATTCATATGCACAAAAATAAAACTTACACCTAAATTTGCATATATTTCACATCTAAGATTGCATGCTTGAAAGTACATCAAAGTAGCAACGAACATACAACTTCATTGGCATATTGTATTCATGGAAACACAAGCACACACTAACCACACAAGCACACATAAAGGCGAATCAAATAATGGCGAACATGTGATTTCATAGACATATCATAAACAAATAGCCATTACATGTCCATGCACAAATAAAAGAGTCAACTAAGTACATAATGCAAAAAGACACTTAATGATGCAATTAGGCATTAAAGTAAGCATGCTATGACGTGGTGCAAAAGAAGATAACTAATATGGACACAAACACACATGTGAGCACTTTTCCAAGTGGTACGTGGAATTATATCCCAAGTACAAACCGCATTACCGTCCATTCGGAATCGGCTACGGAATTTACGTCTGGGTTTCCATCCAATAGACTACAAGAAATAATACTCAAATGCTATCATAACATGGATATATGAATTATACTACGTTAAGCCAAGATTAAGGTAAATGATGCAATCAATAGATGAAAGACACGGCAAATATCGTGGTAATGGTAGCCTTTTAGGCTTTTCTTCCCCTAGGCGGAGAACCTTTTAATCCAACACAATAAGCCCATGCGCCTTTCATTACAATGCGTACAAAGACAATGATAACTATATGAAACTTCGTATACCCGATTGAACACATCTTACATTCAAACGAATATACATCAACCGGCGCGGCAAAGCATCGTGGTAAAGGATTTTAACTCTTCCAAATAGGGGACCTTTAATCCGACTTACTAAGCCCATGCGCTCGATCGCATCATGCATACAAAGAATAAAGACAATAATATCAAACTTAGTATGCCCGATTGGACATATCTTACATCCAACCGAACACACATCAACCGGCGCGGCAAAGCATCGTGGTAAAGGATTTTAACCCCTCCAAATAGGGGACCTTTAATCTAACTTACTAAGCCCATGCGCTCGATCACATAATTACATAAACAAGTAACATGTGGAATTTAAATGACGAATAATAAATAAATCAAAGCAACATAAAACAAAAGAAGGTGCCGTTTACTCAAGCGGTACGTGGAATTGTATCCCGAGTACAGATCATACTACCGTCCATTCGGAATCGGCTATGAAATTTATGTCCGGGTTTCCATCTGATATACCGCGAGAGTTGACACATCTTTCATATTGTTCCAAAGCCACAACATACAATATTTCGTAATCCATGCATATTTATCTACTCAAGGGCCACAACATGCATTTTAACATAACAATCATGCTAACAATACTCAATAAATAATGAAAATAAAACAGAAAACGAATGTGGAAAATACCCTAAGGTCTAACCTTTTATGTCGACTTTCGAACTCGCGTTTCACGGCCGTCGGAAGGGCTATCACACCGCAACTTTTATGGTTCATTGGTTTGCGTTTTACCTCGTTGTTTCGCTGCTCAAGCTACTATTTTGACTCTGTTTTGCTGCTATTTCCTCGCGATTTCGCTGCCGTATTGTTGGTCACTATTTTGGTGTATTCGGGGACTGTTTTGGCGATTTTAGAGGGCTGTTCGGGGGCAGTTTTCGTCACTGTTTGGGGCGGTTTCTGGACTGTTTTTAGGTGCAGTTTTGGGACAGTTTCTGGACAGTTTTTGGGTGCTTATGTAAATAATGGTCTTTATATTTTGAATATAAATCAATCTCAAACATATAATATGACAAACAAAAGGCTTAAATTAAGTAACAAAGATGAAACTTATATGTGCCATTGTCGTCTGGGACACATTAACAAGACTCGTATATCCACACTTTCAAAGAGTGGATACTTGGACGGATTTGATCCAAATTCATATGACGTCTATGAATCTTGTTATTAGGCAAAATGCCTAAAACACATTTTAGCGGTAAAGGTGCACGTGCCACCAAACTGTTAGCCCTCGTTCATAGTGATGTATGTGCCCATGTCTAGCCAGGCTAGAGGTGGATATGAATACTTCGTAACCTTTACGGATGATTCATCGCGTTATGGTTATGTGTATCTTATGAGACACAAGTCGGAAACCTTTGAGAAATTCAAAGAGTTTCAACACGAAGTAGAAAAATAGACCGGGAAAAGTATTAAAACATTACGGTCGGACCATGGTGGAGAATACTTGAGCAATGAGTTTCTCGATTACTTAAAAGAGTATGGTATTCTTTCACAGTAGACTCCTCCCGGATCACCTCAATTAAACGGTGTGTCCGAACGGAGAAACCGAACTTTGTTGGACATGGTAAGGTCTATGATGAGTCGTACAGAGCTACCAATTTCCTTATGGGGATATGCATTGAACAATGCAATACTTGTTTTGAATAAGGTTCTGTCAAAATCTGTTCAACAGACTCCATATGAATATGGACAGGAAAGAAACCGGGTTTCCTATTCCTGAAGATTTGGGGATGCTGGGCATACGTTAAACGTCTGGATGGTACCAAACTAGAACCCAAATCAGATAAGTGCCTATTTGTAGGTTATCCTAGGGAAACCAAAGGATATTACTTCTACAACCCACAAGAGAACAAAGTATTTGTTTCTCTACATGCGGTTTTCCTCGAAAATGAATTCCTAAATGCAGTGGTAAGTGGGAGGAAAGTAGAACTCGATGAAAATCGGAGCGATACTGTTCCTGGCACCGATTCCTTAACGGAACACGAATAGTTCATCAGGGATGAGACTGTACCACAATCTTCTAATACACAAGAACCACGTAGGTCGGAGAGAGTCAGAAAACAACCTGAGAGGTATGGGTTTCTGATCTCACCTCATGTGGATATTAATCTTATTGAGGATAACGAACCAGCTACGTATAAGGAAGCGATACAAGATATCGACTCCACTTTATGGCAAGAAGCCATGAAGTCCGAAATGGAATCCATGTATACCAACCAAGTTTGGACACTGGTCGATGCACCAGAAGGCGTAAAGCCTATTGGTTGCAAATGGGTCTTCAAGAAGAAGACTGACATGGATGACAACATACAAACGTACAAAGCTAGGCTTGTAGCGAAATTGTATCGTCAAAGACATGGTGTCGATTATGACGAAACTTTTTCACTTGTTGCCATGATTAAATCCATTCGGATAATGCTTGCTATTGCTGTATATTTCGATTATGAAATATGGCAGATGGACGTCAAAACCGCTTTCCTTAATGGAAACCTTTTGGAGAATGTTTATATGCAACAGTCTGACGATTTTGTCGTACCAAAATATGCAAACATGGTTTGCAAGGTAAATCGATCCATTTATGGATTGAAGCAAGCATCGCGTTCTTGGAACCAATGTTTTGATGAGATCATAAAAGAATATGATTTCGTTCAAAATAAGGATGATCCTTGTGTATATAAGAAGGTTAGTGGGAGAGCGCTGACATTCATTGTCCTTTACGTAGATGATGTATTGCTTATTGGCAATGACATTCCCATGCTACAATCGATGAAAGCTTGGCTTTCATTAAAATTCTCCATGAAAGATCTGGGAGAATCAGCCTTTATTCTGGGAATAAAGATCTACCGGGATAGATCTAGAAAGCTGTTTGGACTCTCCCGGAGCACATACATTGACAAAGTGTTGAAGAGATTCACAATGGATCAGTCTAAGAGGGGACTGTTGCCAGTGTCACATGGCGTCACCCTATCTAAGGACATGTGTCCTAAAACTCAAGATGAGAGAGACAAAATGAGTCGGATCCCGTTCGCTTCTGCAGTCGGATCGATCAAGTATGTCATGATATGTACGCGACCTGATGTCTAGTATGCTTTGAGTATGTGTAGTCGCTATCAGGCTGATCCAGATGATGGTCACTGGGTTACGGTAAAGAACATCTTTAAGTATCTTAGACGAACTAAGGATGCTTTCTTAATCTATGGAGATGTAGAACATGAGGTAACTAGGTTTACCGATGCAAGTTTCCAAACCGATAAAGACGACTGTAAGTCGCAATCCGGGTACATATTTTGTTTGAATAACAGAGCAGTGATATGGAAATCTTCCAAGCAAGAGACTGTTGCCGATTCAACAACAGAAACGGAATACATCGCTGCAGCTGAGGCAGCAAAAGAGGCAGTTTGGATCCGTAAATTCATAATTCGATTAGGAGTAGTTTCGTTAGCAGCTGAGCCAGTTCCTTTGTATTGTGACAATAACGGGGTTATAGCACAGGCTAAGGAACCGTGGTCTCATCAACGATCAAATCATGTACTTCGATGTTTCCATCTGATTCGTGAGATCATACATCATGGTGATGTGAAGATCGAGAAGGTCACATCATATGACAACATTGCAGATCCGCTGACGAAGGCTATTCCTCAGTAAAAGTTTGAGCGACATGTACATAGTTCGGGTGTTAGATACTTGAGTGATTGGCTATAGGCCAAGTGGGATATTATTGGACAATTATGACCCATAGCATCACTATTTGTAAAAGACATTGTGGTTTTTGTACAAATTAACTATGTGACAAAGGAAATTGCAATTTTATCATTTTGTAATTAGATTACTTGAATATATAAATGATGAAAGTCCTTATGATTAGTTCCGGATTAATAAGATATGAGACAATGTCAATCCACTAAAGGTTTAATCATTAAATATCCCTAGTCGTAGTATTATCGAGACTGGACATCGATAATGCGGAATAGACTAGTGTTACACTTGTGCACGTTATGGAAGCGTAACAGTATAGTTCTCATATATTTGAGTATTGGATACTCATGCAAGTGTAATAGGAGGTTCTGTTCACCGATGGTACGGGAACAGCTTCGCTCTGGATAGATCCCTCGGAATCCCATTGGTAGTATGACTATGTGTCTATGGGAATCCGAATCAGGGTAAGTGTATTTGGTCTTAACCTGAGACTTGCATCGCTAATACTTGCGACAATCAGTACGCTTTGGTTTTGGTCATCCGAGACTTTAACAGGTTCTGAGGACGCCTATTCTGGGTTTATTGAGAATCGTAGTGTATTGGGTGTGATGTCAAGATGAAAGTATCACTTCAGTCATATGGAGATGATGATCACGCAGGGATACGGAACTGGTACTCTAATATGTTGCAACTATCGGGATAATATGACATGGTCATGATTATCCGATTAAAGAGACTAGTTGCTAGTGATCCGATATATGCTTCGTATGGGACATACACTATTCCAGCCCCAGGCCTAGCATGTGACTTCTGATACTACATCTGGTATAGATTATGTATTCCTTAAAAGAATATTTCTGAAGAATTGGGTAGACACGGTGCTTTTCTACAAGCCAACCATGTCTTGTAAATCGGTAAGAACGTGGTACCAGATACGTACATGTTCAGATAGTCCGACAACCGGATTTACTGCCAACATATCCAGGAATCTCATGGGTCGCTTCCCGAAGATTCACTGATGACGTTTGACTCAAGCAGAATTAATCTGGGATTAATTATAAGAGAGAGAAAATTAATCTAGGATTAATTACGGCAAGAATTTATCTGGAATAAAATTCGATTAGAAGAGAGAAAACGATTAATTTGGAATTAATCGATTAAATAATATATTCGATATATTAATTGAAATTAGATTTCAACGCGAAATTAAAATTATATTTTAATTCGGGCGAACGAATTAATTTAGAATTAATTCGTAAGCGACTTTAATAATAATTTACTAGGCATAATTATTTAATTAAATTAGATTTAATTATGTCGTAGCGGAAATTTCGTTAATTCGAAATTAAACGAACCCGAGCCTGAAATGTGTTTAGCGGGCCCACTCGAATTTTGAATTTAAAGTGGGGCCCACCAAGTCACATCACTAGTCAACTTTATTTAGCTTTTGGTTGATAGAAGTTGGTGGTTTGTTGAAAGCTTGTAAAACACACAAGCTTGATTTGTGAATGACATATACCAAATATTATTTTTGGTAAATGGTAATTGACTTTTGGAAAATCAATTTACATAACTCAAAATCAAAACAAACTCTCTCTCCCGCATTCTCAATTGCCGAAACTTCTCCCTCTCCCCTTGGAAATTTTTCTTCAAAATTTCTTCATTGCTAGCACAAAAATGAGTCATTCAAGGTGTTAGGGAAACCAATCCCAAGAGTTTGGAACACACTTGGAAGCTTGGAGCTCAACATTCATACAAAGGATTCAAAAAGTTTTGAACCACATCCATAAAGCCAATCAATGTAAGTTTAATTCCACATTCTTATTTTGATTATTCACACATATTTCATGTTAGAGATCCTTTGGGCATGTTCTAGGAACTCAAAAAACACATCGATCACCACATCACCAAAGACAATAATTAGCATAATAATAACAGATAATGATAAATAATGGATGTTTAAGCATAAAAGAAACAAAACATGAGCTCGAAGTCTTGCACGTCTATTTCCATGTGGTACATACATTTGTATTCCGAGTGCAAACCATACTACCGTTCCTTCAGGATTGGCCATGGAATTTATGTCCGGGGTTTCCATCCTATATACCACAAAAAATAAATTGCTCGATGTAGCCAGTTTAACGGCCGGACTTACTATGTGACGAATACATGTCCAGTCGGACATACATATGTCTAGCCGGATATGCAGCGTCACTGAAAATAATTAATAGATGATGCGAAATTCAAATATTAAGTCCCCTTAGGTTGTACCTTAAAAGGCACCTGGCTCTCAAAATATTTCTGCAAGTCAAATGAGTAGTTTGGTTTTGTGCTGGAGTACTGTAGTTATGGCTCCTTGAAGTTACATTTGAAGGTTTGGAAAAAAGAAACAGTTGAAGGTTAGGATGTTTGGTTCTCTGAAAGTATACGTCAATTCCTCTGTTTCTCCAAAAAAATGATTCAAAAGGTATAGGGTCTAAAAGTCGCCTCTTTCATTTCCATTGAATGTGAGCTTCCTTTTTTTTTTATATATATAGAGTTTAGGTCTTGGTTTAATGAGGAAAGCCTTCTCTGATAAAATAAACTCTTATTTTAGCAAAAGGTACTTAGAGAAGTTATTTTTTTAAGAGGAAACTGTTGTTTCTATAGGATTTGAGCTTAACAAAGAAAGAGATTGCATCTCTCTACAAAATTGGAAACTGAGGTACATCCGGCCTGACTTGTAGAATGTCCGGCCAGATTTGATGGTGATGTTTATCCTATCATATATGATATCCGACAAAGTGCGGATGTAGATGACATTCGTCCTAGATTTGACCGTTTCTTTTGGACTTCTGTAGGTTTCTTTCCCTTCTGGCATTAGACCTTGTAATTTTTTCAAACTTTCAGATGTATTCTCATAGGAGACTCATTATCCGGCTATGCGTAAAAATACAGTGTCTACACACTTATTATGTTTTCAGCTTACATTTTCTTGAAATATGTTTTAAAGTTCAAAATTTCCATGATTTTCAATTTAATTTTTCAGTAAATAGTTTACAAGAATAAGAAACAAAATGTTTTCAAACCACTAGTAGAGTATCATTCCCTCATGTATAACTATCTTGTGTATGCTCAGCTCAGCAAGCCTAATGGTATTTCAGTGACCCTCTTAGGCATTTGACCGGCGTAAGCACACACGTATAACGCAAGCGCACGTATCGTTCAAGTAGTATAAAAATATCGATCCCACGAGGACTTAATTCCTACTGTTGTTATTAATTGTTGAATCTATTTATTTACAAATATCTAATTAAATGGAGAAGAGAACGATTGTTTGATTGGTTGAATGTGGTTTTCCTTAATTAAAATAAATAAAATAAACAAAAGAAAATACTAAGGAAAATAACAAAAGACTCAAAGATGTAGGGTTGTGAATCTTTCTAATATGTTTTAAAAGATGAAGTGATTATTTTATGTTTGTGTAATAAATTGGTTTACTAACCTGGAACACTAAATTATGCGAAAGTCTATGTCGATGGTTAGACGCAAATACCCAGTATAACCCAATTGAACCATATGTCTATGTCAACCAAATTACCTGGATTCATTAAGTTTAAGTTCCAATTATGGCTACCCCCGCCCGACATGTATATGTCTATCCTGTAAGGAAATCTATTAAAAGGTTATATATCCTCAAGGAAGATCGTGGGCTATTAAGTCTAAGGCTGAAACCTAAAATTCCTTTGTCAAGTTTACTTTAGATTTACCACATCAATCTTATTGGTGATCAGACAACAAGAAACATTAAGCTTAAGACTTAATAAGTAAACCTTTAAATTACCCAAACTATAAAATAACCCCTTATAAACCGGTGATATTAGAATTCATCACAACCCCTGATAACTAACTTAGTTACGACACATAACTAGGGCTAGTAAAAAATAAAAGACATAAAGTAAAATGCTGAAAAGTAAATTGCTGAAAAGTAAATCATGGAAAGTAAATGCTGAAATTAAATACTGAAAATTAAATGCTGAAAAGTAAATGCTGAAAGTAAATTACTGAAAAGTAAATGCTGAAAGTAAATTGCTGAAAGTTAATTGTTGAAAAGTAAATGCTGAAAGTAAATTGCTGAAAAGTAAATAAAGTAAAAGTACAATAAAAGAAAATGCTGAGGTAAAAGGATCCACTTTTATTACTTCTATTTTAGATATCTCCCTTAATATAACATATTAACTTTTCATGATAATTACCAACCAGCCATATAGGCAGTATCCAGATTAAGTCAAATTAATAATTAATTACCAACCGACCAATCAGGCGGTATCCAGTTTAGTCAGGTTAAAACCAATTTAAATAATTACCAACCGACCAATATGGCGGTATCCTCGTTAAGTTAGGTTTTAACAAGTTTATATTATAATTAAGGGAGATTAATCTAAATATTAGTAATAAAAGTTTTACCTTTTACCCCAGCAAATGGGAGTTACCTCCTCATTACTGAAAAGTAAAAACTGAAAATTAAAGAAAGAAAAGTAATATGCGTAAAAGTAAATTGCGGAAAGTAAAAACTGAAAAGTAAAGAAAAGAAAGTGCGAAAGCGGAAATTAATTACTGAAAGCTGTAAATAAACAAATAAGATACAATCTTCTTAGTATTCTTAAGGAATTCCTTAAAAAAAGTATAAATTTACAAATGAAATGGCTTGGTATTTTTAGGCAAAATTATGCCTCCATCAAATCATCCACCAAATCCATTATTAATTGCTCCACTAATTGCTTATCATGTTTGTGGTGATTTGATAATTTTTATTATTTATTTATTAATTTATTTTTTGCTTTGAAAATGATTGAAAATGACTTTAATAATTACACACAACACACTTCTGGCTGGTTCATCCATTTCGGGCATGAAATCTTCAGAATTCGAAATTATTTTGTCTTTCAAAGTTGTATATCTTTGAGTCTTCTTTAATCTGGAACTTGAATCATCTCAATCCGATATCGGAGTAAAATTTTATGCCCAAAATAAGACAGATGCACAAAACTGGAATTTCCAAAACTGCACTTCGTTAAAACGTCATTTCAAGTTTCCAATCTCCAAAATTAATATGTCAAGTCCAATTTTTGCCCTTATTTGACCCATATTTCGTCCTAAATGATTTCATTGTGTCCCAATATTATTTTATCTCCAAAATAAACTAAAACACATCAAAACGTTCATCAAACCCGAGAAACTAAACAAAATATTAAGTAAAAGGGGCGGTAAATATTGATATATTTTCCGTTCATCAGCATTTCATGTTCATGTTCCCCTGCTTATCGGTTCTAGGTCCCGTTAAGTAGGTTTCACGCCCCCATGTTACGACATTGGTGAGATTTTTCATGAAAATCAGTTTACAGATTTTAGATCGTGTATATAGATTCAGATCATGTTCATGTTTTCAGTTGAGGAATACAATTTCAGTTCATGCTACGCTTTCAGTCCCTGCTCATGTTTTCAAGTTTCATGATTCAGTTTTCAAACTCATATTTTTGTTTTCAAATTAAAATTTAGTTTTCAGCTCATTATGTTTTACAGTTTACAATCACGTTTTCATGTTTACATTTTACATGCATATTTTTAGTTCATGATACATTTTTCAGTTCATGTTACCACGTTACTGTTGGGGTTTTATCAAGGCGGTGAAGCGGAAGAAGCACGGTTCGGGTGAAATCGTAGTTTAAAATTTTAAAACTTACGAATAAATTATTCAATATCTAATATTAATAATTCATTCATATTTCACCTAAACTTATTTATTCGATATCATATAACGACATAAATAATATAGAAACTCCGCGAAACTTTTACGAAAATATTTTTCCTTAAAATAGCATAAAACGCGTTTCCGGCCGAACCGACTGACCAATGCACATGGGGACTGCCTAGGTCAGCCCCAAAAATATTTGGACAGTTCGTGGACTGCCCGAACAGTGACCAGTTCACTGTTTGGGCAGCCGTCACCCGGTAAAGCCGTTTTTCACCCTTTTCGCATAATTTCACTCCGAAATAATTTCCGGTAATTATTTTTCTTGAAAATTACCGTTTGACCCATAATCTTTGTATTTTGTTCATTTTAGTCCTCAAATTGTCAAATATAATTTTGGATGATTCCAAATCAGTTCTAAATGATTTTCAACATGTCCAACACATCAAAATACAAATTACAACAAAATCCCCTTAAAAGACAAAATTGCCGAGAAGCCCAAAAGATTTTCAAATTTTACAATTTAGTCCAATCTTGTTCAAAACAAGTTAAGATCAAATCCAATCAATCTCAAATTTAATATACATCATATACACATCATAATATATCACATATATGAAAAGCCCCAAAAGTGGAATAGGTTAAGAACCTTAATTTCACAAATTACTCCAATTGATCAATTTACATAAAATTGAATAAATTCAATATTTCAATCAATTCTTTGACACACCAAACAAGTCTCATCACTTGAAATAACTCAAGAAAAATTATAGGTCATAAATGAATGGCCTTAAAACTCTATAATGGCAACATGATTACTAATTAATGAAAAAAATGCTTAATAACCATTTATACGCATACTTATTCCATACACACATGCAACATCAATTCAACAAGTTTCCAATCAATTAATTTACATAAATAAAGAGTAGAGAAAATTATAGGCAACACATATTAAAGCTTAAAAACATGGAATCAATTTTAAAGTTGAAGAAAATAAGAAAATACTTACAAAATCAATTTTTTCCCAAGCTTTTCCTTTTTATTCTACAACTTTCTCTCAAACTTTTCTTAGTAAATATTTGGTCACTTGTGTTATGTAACAAAAATGAAACAAAAAATAATTTCTATTCCATTTTTGCTATGGCCGAAAATGTGAATAAATAAATATCAAATATTTAATTTTTGTTCCAATTTGATTCGTTAAAGTTTACTTGTTCTATTTGATAACCTTTATCAAAAAGTGAATCAACAAGTGAACCAACCAAATCATGCCATTTCCTAACTTTAATCATGATAAAGATATTTATTTTTCAATTATTTTAATTATTTAACAATTAAACAATTAAATAATTAAATACAAATATCTTAAATATATTTATTATATTTACATTAAATATCTCAAATACATATATTAATGATATATGTCAAATATCTCTATTTGATAATTAATTAATGTGTATTTAATAATATCAAATATTAAATACAAATACAAATTAATTAGGAAATGACCATTAGGTCCATTTGCATGTATTTTTCTTTTAACGGTTAAACGATTTATACAAAATCAGTATTATTCATAAAAGTTGCCATAGTGCTCTACGAGTATATTTCATTAGTGAGACTCTCTAGATTCAGGCATATCCGTCACGAAATCCAATTTCGTGTCCATAATTTACCCACCCGTAAATTATGACGACTACGGATAAACTCGCTGAATCATACAGGTCGAGGTCATTACATACGTATAATCCCTCCATCACAGGTATCTAAATTATCCCATAGATATAGATATAAACGTCAAATCTCTATAGGTATAATCATGTCGACGTATATATTAGCAATCTTCTAAATAACACTCGGAACTTACTTCTGAAGTATACCACGGCCATGGATTTAACAGATTTCTAATCATATAATGAATACATATGCCATGTACACAGGACTGATGGATCCTATCTTGATACACACATGATATCATGAGCATTAGTCCACACCCAACGAACAGCGGAGGTCTGATCTTAATAGATCGGCGACGTGACTTCCATCTAAGTGTGGAGGATAACTCATATATCCACAGTGGTATCTCAAGTCAAGAATCATTATGCTACTCAACCCGAGAAGATTCCTATTGATGTTGGTGTACTATCTATTAGGTAATCTTCGATGAGTTTTTCAGTGTTTATCAAATAAATATCTACACGTCTGTACGAGTCTCCCGAGACTCTTGGTTCATTGGGATCAACTATCAGACCAAGTCCGATATACGACATGTACTGGTCTCAGTGAATTTTACTAACCGACCCGTGTCAGTAAATCTTGACCATGAATATTTATTTGGTAATATATATCTAATAGTGACACTTCCTAATGTCAAATAAAAGCTACGTTGTAATTGCGCACTACACTATATATTATTGGGTCTTTGTCTAATATATATATATATATATATATATATATATATATATATATATATATATATATATATCAGTAAACATGATTTAGTTTCAATCTAATGAATTAGATCGAATATATATAATAAAAGACAAGAGGTGCAACCATAAATAAATAATATTATGGAAAAAGATAATGCTCGTATTCATGAATCGGACATAAATACGATCCGGATTGGCGCTTCTAGCACCAACACTAACAATTTCTCCCATGTGCTCTAGTGCCAATCCACGGTATCATATTCACATCTTAATGTGTATCATATCAGCATGGCCCTCAACAACTCATCTAGCGCTCAAAAGGTAGGCAACAATAAGTAAGCTCGCTATAACATATTGAGTTTGTCAAACAAACCCAATTGCTTCCCTTAGCCAGCATCATTCATATTTTTGTAGAAATTAAGTTCTACATCAATATGACTCAGATGCCACATCAATATTGTGTTTCAGCTACTAAGTTGTCTAAGTATTTATGGATCAGATCCAAAATACTATGTAGATAACCGCAAACACAACATTAATATCAAACTTCTAATCTATAAGGTCACCATGCAACTTCATAAGTCAATATTTTATAAGTTGCATATAATTCTACTCACAAAGTAGAATCCTCTGTGACACTCCCACTGTATCTTTTCTGACTTTTTATGACGTAGAATGTCTAACGTCATAATTAACCTCAAAAATAATATGACCCTAATTGTTGTGAATTTTATTCTCTATTAATAAGAAACTTGGTCTTAATATCTCAAAGATAATAAAGAACATGTTTCAGGACCTATCTTATGGTCTACAGGGCATCAAAATAACTCGTAACAATTACGATTAAATTTATATCTATAATCGCACTAAATATAATATTCATTATGCCATCATTCTATGATGCATAAGATTGACTAGACATTCTAATCAATTTCTCTTTCGACAAAGGAATCATCATTTACAAAAGATGAATATTATATATTATAGACATACTAACTGTCAAACAGTTATACTAACTGTCACATAGATAGTCCCACTGTGTCCTTTATTAGAGCATATCTAATGTACGACTAATGGGAGCATCTCTCAAGTCTCTTAGTTTTATATCATATATAAAACTTTATATTGAATATAATAGAGACCACTCACACTGCTTTCACGGAGAAAATATGACTCAGGTAAACCTTTTACCTCATAAACATCTCATTCTCTATGCTTTGATAAAATCAGACAATCTGACTAATATCAAAATTAGAAAACATAAATTTCCAGAAAGCTCATCTGAGTCTACAATAGACTCTACAAGCTAATATACTAAATTGTAATCTTAGCAGAATACAAACTTCATGGCCATTTCAAAACGAACTCTTCAAACTAAGAAATCACAACTGATCTCTTATCCGAAGAAGTCATTCAAAAATGCCACTTTGTATTCTTTGGCTAAAACACACAATTTAATATCATCATTAATGAACATATCTTAAATTATTCAATCAGTGCGACTAGAGACAAGTTTCCTCAGAATCTACAATATATTGCTGAGTATAACTTTTCTCATTGTCATACTATAAAGGTCAAACCTTTAATAAGCTCACTGTGCTTTTGTTGCGTAAACCATTTGCACATTTTATGAACGATTCATAATGAAAGCTCTATCAAGTTCCAAAATTGATCGTAGTAAGCTATGAACAATCTTAGATCTATGGTTTAATGTTAATTTCTGGAATCGATATCAAATATCGTTCCCACTGTAAGTTATAGGATAACTTTCTTCGATAAGAAAACAACAGAACCATTAAGTATCAAATACTTTGCAAATGATTTTTACATCCTATTGCACTTATATGGAAGTAATTAAATGGTATTTTCGGCTTATTAATTATATAGTTCCTTTTATAGTTTATCACTCTCACATTTGACTTCAGTAAGTTAAGTCTTTTCTACAATGGTCAACATCTAATGTTACTTACTAAGTAATAAAAATAATTTTATTACTCGGAATTGTAGAAAAGACACTTTATCAGATTGAATACAATATTCTATTAAATAGAATAAATGATAAATTTATACTCGCACCTCCAAGGCGCAAGTACTTTCGATTATATAACAATTATACAAAAGAAAGAATTAAATCTCAAATATTTCAATATTCGAATTTTCTACTTATACATATAGTATATGTAACTATAGAAACTAATGGAACCTAAATTAAAAGGATGAATTAGTGTTACTGGAGCATATCCCAAGAGTATTGAAATTAATTCGGTAACACTCAATATCAAACGAATCAAATCATATATAAGAATCAATTATTCCCACTTACCAATTCCATTAGCGATGGAATCGTAGAGGAATAATATTGAGTAAAAAACATAATCAATCAATAACCTTATATCTAATTGCCATAAATTCATATGTTTGATCATATCAAACATCTTTGAACAATTCAAAGTCTCACGATGAATTTTAAAGATACAATTTTCAAAATATCGGATCGAATATCTTTGAACCAGTCAAAAAATTCTATCAGCATTTCATCAGAAACACGTAAATAAGTCAGACGATTCATTGACCAAGTTACGAAGTAAAGAAAACCACCTTAAGCAATTTATAATTCATTAAAGTACATACATCCAATATATCAGTTTAATAAATTTTCCGGTCCAATGACAATCATTGGTTAAATGAGATTTAATCACCTTCCCAAATACAATATTCATTAAATGGATAAGGATATGTAGTGTGATCTGGTATCAGACCATCCTTTAACATATGGAATAAACATCTAATGCTTAAGTGATAAAATCTCATAAAATAATGTTCTAAGTTATTTACTTAACCGAATATTTTTCTTAGTGTTTATCGATTCGTCAATGACACTACTAGTTGTTTTAAAATATGTAACAACTATTTACAAAGAACAAGTAACTATCCAATAGTCGCAAGTTCTGATATCAAATATCGAAACAATCATTCAACAATATTTTAAATAACTAGACGAGAGATGTGATATCAAATATCTATAGTTGTCGTATTGTGAAAATCGATATTTTCTATACAGAACTATATGCATCTTCTTTCTTTAGCTTTATTATTTACCTTCAACTATTTACAACATTTGTAAATAATTGAAAAGTAAATAGTGTCTCACACGTGACCTCTAAATGTCACTAAAGCCAAGAAACGTCATTATCAGATAAACAAATACCTAATGAGATTTTCTTAATACCAGTGAAGAATCTAGAGACATGAACCAATCCATGTCAATCTTTACTGCATAAGAAACTATTCTTTCTAGAATGATTATATCATAGTCTATTCTAATCTAGAACCTATTCTATAATTCTGCAACTATAATTGAAGTAAAAAACATATATAAAATATGCATGCAGTGTAAAAAAGTTTAATTCTATCTAAATAATTGAATAAGGAAAAAAAACATTAGCGATAATTTTCATAATATTACACACTGCATTAGTTATGGATTTTTAACCTAGCAGTGCCTCCCACTACTTTACGTAATACTTAATCCCCAACGGAAAATGAGAATTCAATATTTAAATCAAATTCCATAATGGGAAGTGGACCCCATAAATATACTTTGACTCACAGCTTTGGCACGTTCTCGCCTACATATATTCACGGGTAGACAACTCATTGTCAATCACACTCGTTGTGACTCCTGATTTATCCTGACCGTTTCTTGTTGTGACAGTTTTGGCACGTTCACAGGAGGCGTATCAAGGCTTCACTTGTCAATGACAAACTCAAGCTACCGAGTTTTTTTTCCAAAAAAATTGTATTCCTGGCAGCTTTAGCACGTTCAGGATTTCCACTTTCACTTGAATTTGTTTCTTATCATATAAGTTCTACCGGCGCAAATGAACTACCTTCAACCATAACTGCACAGCTTTGGCACGTTACAGCAATAGCATCATGAAAACATTTACATCTGTATTGTGAAGGCGGACGAAGAAATAAGTATTCCTAATACTAGTCACTTTATAAAACCTTATTTAAAGGGAATTTTCCTAAAAGATGTATTTCACATTATTTAATCAAATTAAATAAATAAATGCATGTAAAAAGTAAAGATTAAATTAAATATCAAATTTAAAGGGCTAATCATATCATAGGTACAGAATCAGACTCGCTCTGATACCATTTTATTGGGGTTTTATCAGGTCGGCGCAGCGAAAGAAGCGCGGTTTGGGCGAAATCGTAGTTTAAAATTTTTAAACTTACGAATAAATTATTCAATATCCAATATTAATAATTCATTCATATTTCACCTAAACTTATTTATTCGATATCATATAACGACATAAATAATATAAAAACTCTGCGAAACTTTTACGAAAACGTTTTTCTGCAAAATAGCATAAAATGTGTTTCCAACCGAACTGACCGACCAACGCGCATAGTGAAGGGGTTATATAGCGGAAATCCGGTAACGCAGCGGAACAGTGGAAAATTAAAAATTTTCCGATTTCAAAATTTTTTCTCGGAATAATTAAATAAACTTATTTATTTAATTATCCAATTATCAAATTATGAAATATTACACAACAAATCATATTTGTGTGTAATTACCGAATTACCCATAAACATTACATTTTGTTCATTTTAAAATGAAATTGTTCGAAACGAGTTTGGATGATTTTAGATCATTTCTAAGATGATTTTAACATGTCATACACATCAAAAATCAAATTGCAACATGAACCCCAAATTTTGCCCAAATTGTCGTGAGCCCCTATAAGTGTCCAAAGTGTGCATTTTGCATTTTCAATGTTCAAAACACATCCAAATGAAATCCAATCAACATAAGATTTTATGTATATCATATACACATCCAAATACACAACATAAATGAAAAGTCCCAAATTTGGAAGTGGTCTCAAACCCTAATTTTTTAATTTCTTCAAATTGGATAAATTAGAACAAATTTGTTAAATCCAATACTTCAATCATGTTTCTTCCATTACAATCAAGCCTCACCACAATGAAACAACTATAGAACAAATATAGGTCATTTAAGAGTGGGTCAATAACTCTAGAATGGAAACAAGTTTCTTAAACTTTCAAAAGAATACTAGTTAACACCTTATAAGCATTCTATGATCTTATACATGCTTTAACCCTATCCACAAACTTCCATCAAACAAAAAAACCAAGAATAAAGAATAGAAAAACATGAGAACATCACAAGATGTATCCTAGAACATAAGGAACATTTTCCTCACTAATAGTAAGTTGAGAAAACTCACTAAAAACCAAGCTTTCTTTGATTTCTCCTTTTGTCTTTCTTCTTCTTCCTCAAGCTTCTTTCATTTTTCTTTCAATGGAGTTTTTAGATAAGATTTTGGTTAATAAAAAATATCCAACACTTAGCTATTTTTGTATCATGGCCGAAAATCAACAAAGAAAAATATCTAGGTATATTTTTCAATTTGTTTAATTAAAGCCCACTTGTCCACTTGCACTTTTGATATCATTAACACTTTAATGAATTCTTTAAAGTCAAGTAAAGCATCTTTAGGTCATCTCACATTTATCATAACTTTAAGATATTTGTATTTCAATTAATTTAATCATTTAACAATTAAATAATTAAATTATTAATTAAATACAAATATATTAAATATATGTATTATATTTACATTAAATATTAAATACATATATATTTATTTTATTAGTCAAATATCTCAATTTGACAATTAATTAATGTGTATTTGAATTAATCCATCATTAAATGCAAATACACAAAAATTAGGAAATGACTATGAGGTCCCTACACATATATTTTACGTTTAACCTTTAAACAACTTTATAAATAATCAATATTATTTATAAATGTTGCCCAAGTGCTCTACGAGTATATTTCATTAGTGAGACTCTCTAGATTCAGGCATATCCGTCACGAAATCCAATTTCGTGTCCATAATTTATTCACCCGTAAATTATGACGATCACGGATAAACTCGCTGAATCATACAGGTCGAGGTCATGAAAAATGTATAATTCCTCCGTCACAGGTATCCGGATATATCCCAGAGATATAGATGTAAACGTCAAATCTCTATAGGGATTATCCCATCGACGTCTCTATTAGCAATATCAAAAAGAACATTTAGAACTAACTTCTAAATTGTACCACGGGCCTATGGTTTTTATCTGATTACTAATCATATGGACTACCTATGCTCTGATACACAGAACTGACGGATCCTATCTCGATACACACAGGACACCATGCGGATCTATCCACAGCCAATGAACAGACGGAGGTCTGATCTAAATAGATCGGTGACGTGACTGCCATCTAAGTGTGGAAGATGTCTCATGTGCCCACAATGGTATCTCAAGTCGAAGAATCACAAGTGCTACTCAACCCGATAAGATTCTTATTGATGTTGGTGTACCATCCATTAAGAATCTTCGGTGAGTCGTTCAGTGTTTATCCACTATAAACACCTACACGTCTATACTAATCTCCAATACTTATGGTTCATTGAGAAACCTTTGGAATCATATATTCCAATATACGACATGTACCGGTCTCAACGAATTTACTATACTGACCAAGTAGTGTAAACCTTGACCATAAACTGTCTGAGAATGACAACGTCATGATACAACTCAATGTCAGTTGCGACGCTTTTGCAACAGCACCATGACTAGTCATTCTAAGGTCATTACGTCTTTACCATGTTAAAAGATACATTATATTATAGAAACTGCATATATTATTCATAATAATAACATTTTACAGAAGTATTCATAAAGAAATACAACCGGGAATTGGCGCTCTGAGCACTAACCCCAACAAAAACTCCCACTTGCTCTAGTGCTAATAACGATTATATCTAATACCCATCGACTCCACGTGTTTATCAAACAACTTCGGAGGTATGTCATTCGTCAGTGGGTCTGCTACATTATCTTCACTCGGTACCTTACATACGAAAATATCCCCTCACGACACAATCTCTCGAATGATGTGGTACTTGCGTTCCACATGCTTTGACTTCTGATGCGCCCTCGGTTTATTTGCTTGTGCAATGGCTCCAGTATTATCACAGTATAACAGAATCATATTCTCGATACTTGAGACAACTCCCAATTCTGTGACAAAGTTCTTTATCCACACAGCCTCTTTTGCAGCTTCAGAAGATGCAATATATTCCGCCTCAGTGGTGGAATCTGTTGTTGATCCCTGTTTGGAACTTTTCCAACAAACTGTACCTCCGTTAAGGGTAAATACGAATCCAGATGTATACTTTCTATCATCGGGATCCGATTGGAAATCAGAATCAGTATATCCGTTAACTTGCAGTTCGTTTCCTCCATAAATTATTAACTTATCCTTAGTACCTTTTAGATACTTCAGGATATGTTTAATGCCCATCCAATGGTCATTACCTAGATTGGACTGATATCGACTAGTTACGCTAACAGCGAAACTGATATCAGGCCTCATACATATCATGACATACATTATGCTACCCAAACACGAAGCATAAGGTTGATTAGACATTCTAACCTTCTCATCTTCTGTTTGTGGACTCATCTTCTTTGAAAGATGAATCACATGTCTGAACGGTATGTTTGATGTCTTACAGATACCAAAATTATACCGTTCCAAGATCTTATCTATGTACGTTGATTGGGATAACCTAATCAGCTTCCTTTGTCTATCTCTATAGAGTTTTATCCCTAAAACATAGGAAGCTTCTCCCAGGTCCTTCATGGAGAAATTCTTACAGAGGTACGCTTTGACGCTTTGTAACATACCTAAATCATTCCCAATGATTAGGATGTCATCAACATATAGGACTAAAAATACGACCATGCTCCCACTGGCCTTCTGATACATATAGGATTCTTCCGAATTCTTGAGAAAACTAAACGATCTAATAATCTCGTCGAATCGAAGATTCCAACTTCGTGAAGCTTGTTTAAGTCCATAAATGGACTTCTTAAGCTTACACACCATACCCGAGTTTTCGCTGGACGCAAAACCTTCCGGCTGTTCCATATAGATTTCTTCATCAAGAAATCCATTTAGAAAAGCCATTTTGACATCCATTTTCCAAATCTCGTAGTCATGAAATGCAGCTATAGAAAGCAAAATCCGAATAGACTTAAGCATTGCTACTTGTGAAAAAGTTTCATCGTAGTCGACGCCAGGTCGCTGTGTGTAACATTTTGTTACCAGTCGGGCCTTGTAAGTTTCAACCTTACCGTCAGGCCCGCGCTTCCTCTTGTAAACCCATTTACAACCGATAGGAATAATTCCTTCGGGAAGCGGAACCAAGTCCCAAACTTGATTCTCATGCATTGAGTCTAACTTGGATTTCATGGCACTTTGCCATTTCACGGAGTCGATGTCCAACATCGATTCTCTATAGGTGAAAGGATCAGTTTCTTCTACTAAGAGAACATCTAGACTCTTTTCTTGTATCCAATACAAGCGTTCAGGAGGTCTAGATACCCTTTTGACCTACAGAGTGTGTGTGTTGAAGGTCTTTCATCTACTTGAACTTCAGGTTCCTCCGTTGGTTCGTTGTTTTCAGGTTGGACTTCATCAAGTTCAACTTGTCTATGATTACCACATTCTGACAAAAATTATACTTCTAGAAATTTTACGAAGCGAGCTACGATCACATTTCGATGCTCGGTATCATAGAACAGATACCCCATCGTATTCGAAGGATATCCGACAAACCTAAACTTTTACCCTCGAGGTGAAAGCTTATCTTGCTGAGTCACCCTGACATAGGCAGGACAACCCTAAACCTTAATGTAACTAAGATTTGGACTCCTACCGAACCATATCTCATACGGTGTCGTAGGAACAACTTTTGAAGGAATCTTATTCAAAAGATGTGCAGCTGTTAAAAGAGAGTAGCCCCATAAGTAATAGGGCAAATCTGTGAAACTCAACATTGATCGGACCATATCCAATAAAGTCTGATTTCTTCTCTCAGACACTCCATTATGCTGTGGAGTACCTGGAGGAGTATATTGAGCGAGAATCTCATTCTCCTTCATATAATCCATGAACTCACCACTCATATATTCACCGCCTCGATCAGATCGAAGGCATTTAATATATTGGCCAGTTTGTTTTTCTACTTCATTTCGGAACTCCTTGAACTTTTCAAAGGTTTCCGATTTATGTTGTATCAAATAGACATAACCGTACCGTGCCAGATCATCGGTAAAGATAATGAAGTACGAATAACCACTGTGAGCAGTCTGACTTAATGGACCACATACATCAGAATGTATGAGTTCCAGTAAGTTAGTGGCGCAGTGTCCAACACCAGAAAATGGGGCTTTGGTCATCTTACCCTGAATACACGATTCATAAGTTGGATAGGATTCAATGGTGAGATCTGGTATCAAACCATTCCTAACCAATTGGGTAAGGCGTTTAACGCCTATATGACCTAGTCGCATATGCCAAAGTTCAATATTATTAATTATAGGTAAACTACGTTTATTAATTCCAGTGTTTAAAATATCTTTTGAAGTTTGCAATGTATAATGACCATGCTTATTTGGACAACAAAGGATCTGAATATTATATTTATCATACAAATACAAAGAACAATTCTTAATATTAATACGAAAGCCTTCTGTATCCAATACAAAAAGTGATATAATATTAGCTACACATCCAGGTACAAAATAACAATCATTTAACAAAAATGTCCCTTTCAGCAAATGGATCTCGCATACTCCTACTGCAACTGCATCCAGTGAGTCTCCACTCCCGAACTGCATCTCTCCAGGCTTCAGTTTCCTACTTTCCTTCAGCACCTGCAACGAATTGCAAATGTGAATGGGACAAGCAGAATCTAAAATCCAGGTGGATGTAACGGCTTGACAAGCCAAAGATATATCAATAACTGGAAAAATAAATATATCTGATGCCGATGCTCTCTCCCTCCTCAGCTGGGCAATGTAGTCAGGATAGTTCCTTTTCCAGTGCCCGACTTTGCTGCAGTGATGGCATTTGTCTTCAGAAGCCCTCTTGGGCTTTGCTATCTTTGCATGTGGTTGAGGACCGAGACCCTTCTTCTTCTTCCATTTCTTCTTCTTTCCCTTTGACCAAGTCTGGGAAGAAGCAGAAAGTGAAGTAGGTCTAGGAGGGCGAGTCGGTACTCCATTCTTGAGGTCCTCTTCCGCCGTGAGCAACATCCTATGCAGCTCTTGGTAGGTACAGATAATCCCGTTCATGTTGAAGTACATCACGAACTGGCGATAAGAAGCTGGGAGCGAACCAAGAATGACACTCCTACCGAGAATGTCATTCAGAATGAGATTATGTTGCCTCAGTTGATCGATCAAATCGATCATCTGAAGAACATATGGGCTAACAACTTGCCCCTCATCCAACCGCACATGGAACAATTCCATTGCGACCATATAAACAACAACTTGTTCTTGGTTCTCAAACGATTGTCTTAATCGAGTCATCATACTATACGCATCTGACATGCCATAGTATTATTTCTTAAGCCCCGGTGAAAGCGAACTTAAGATGTATGATTTAACTTTTAAATCATCATCCTTCCAATCTTGAAAGACTTCGCGTTCTTCCGGTGTAGCATCCTCTACCACAGCAAGGGGCAGTGGACCCTCAAGAACATATCCCAACTTCTCGGAGTCGAGGACAATCCTCAAATCCAATTCCTAGTCGGTGAAGTTATCAGCGACTTTGAGTTTGTTCGCATCAAGCATACGCGCAAACTGATTAGTGGATGGTGCTGCCATCACAAATCTATCATATAGATCACGAAAAATAGTTAGCAGAAATTAAGCAATTTCATATAATATCATAAACATAAACTAGATCATGGATTTTTAATCTAAATATGCCCCTCCCACTAAATCATGCAATACTGTAATCCCCAAACAGAATACAAAGATTTAATAATTAAATTAATATAAAAAGTGAAAAGTGGATCCCGTGAATATATTTAGCTCACAGCAGAGGCACGGTCTCGCCTACGTATATTCATCAGGTAGACAACTCATTTGTCAATCACTCACTAGCGACTCCTGGGTTTCTGGTCCTGGTCGTTTCTCATTGTCTCTGCTTAGACAAGCCCACAAGGAGACGTACCAAGGTTAAACTCATCAATGATAAACTCAAGTTACTTGCGTAACCCTGACAGCTGGGGCACGTTCAGGATTCCGCTTTCGCTTGAATTTCTCTAGTATCTTATATACATCCGGTATAAATAAATTTCTATCGACTACACCCTCACAGCAGAGGCACAGTCTCGGATGTAGTCACGCAGAAATATTTATAAACCGTATTGACAAGACGAATCATTTAACAAGCATCAAATACATAATTACATTTAAACTTTATTAATTAGGGATTTTCCGCTAAGTGTCATACACCCTAAATCTAATCAAATTAGATTAAAACAAGCATGTATAAAGTTAAGAAAACATGATTAAACATTGAATTTAAAGGGCTAATCATATTAGGGGGCCTATAGTCAGACTGGCTCTGATACCATTTTGAAGGGGTTATATAGCGGAAATCCGGTAACGCAGCGGAACAGTGGAAAATCAAAATTTTCCGATTTCAAAATTTTTTCTCAGAATAATTAAATAAACTTATTTATTTAATTATCCAGTTATCAAATTATGAAATATTACACAACAAATCATATTTTTATGTAATTACCGAATTACCCCATAAACATTACATTTTGTTCATTTTAATCCGAAATTGTTCGAAAAGAGTTTGGATGATTATAAATCATTTCTTAGATGATTTTAACATGTCATACACATCAAAAATCAAATTGCAACATGAACCCCAAATTTTGCCAAAATTGCCATGAGCCCCTATATGTGTCCAAAGTGTCCATTTTGCATTTTCAATGTTCAAAACACATCCAAATAAAATCCAATCAACATAAGATTTTATATGTATCATATACACATCCAAATACACAACATAAATGAAAAGCCCCAAATTGGAAGTGGTCTCAAACCCTAATTTTTTAATTTCTTAAAATTGGATAAATTAGACCAAATTTGTTAAATCCAATACTTCAATCATGTTTCTTCTTCCATTACAATCAAGCCTCACCCCAATGAAACAACTATAGAACAAATCTAGGTCATTTAAAAGTGGGTCAATAACTCTAGAATGTCAACAAATTTCTTAAACTTTCAAAAGAATATTAGTTAACACCTTATAAGAATTCTATGATCTTATACATTTTTTTTTTTGGAAAAGGTTACAAGTATATTCCAAAAGTTGTTTTTGTACAATTGTACAAGGGGCATCCCCCAGGAAAGTGCTAAAAGCAAAACAAGGAACCAGAAGTTCAAATATGGCTTAATACATGGCCCAAGACACCATAACTGCATCAAGCAAAAAGCGGTAAAAATTACAATAATAGGCCAAGTTACCCACGACGACTTCAGCCGAATTACAATAATTGGCCAAGTCCACGCCACTTTGAAAAACAGGCTACGATCAGATGATTTCCACAGCCCACACGCTTCAGCAGACCATCAACAGGCCCAGCCCACATGCGTCCCAACCGGTTGATATCCAGTATGCCGAGAAATCCAAAGCAGCCCACTCATTCGCCCAGCACCAGCCCCAAACTTTCCAATTGATTTGGTGGGCCTAAAACAGACCTCCAATTGCACGGAACATCTGAAATAGCCCTAAGGAATAGATGCCCACGACGCCCCAACGGCCCAAAGACCAATATAAAGCAGTTATTGGCCCTTGACAAGTCCAAGAACCTTAACTCAGACACACGCACTACAAAACCGAAGCCGAAAACAAAAGTACCCACTTCAGTCCAACCAGCCCACAAATCAAATCACCGGCTCACAAATCATCGCCCTAGACCGAATCAGTCCAGTATCCAATTATTGGCTCACGAATCAGAAGGATGCCATTCACTTATGTCAGGCCCTGCCACATCGACCTAGCAGAAGGAATTCGGCCCAAATACTTATACATGCTTTAACCATATCCACAAACTTCCATCAAACAAAAAAACCAAGAATAAAGAATAGAAAAACATGAGAACATCACAAGATGTAGCCTAGAACATAAGGAACATTTTCCTCTCTAATAGTAAGTTGAGAAAACTCACTAAAAACCAAGCTTTCTTTGATTTCTCCTTTTGTCTTTCTTCTTCTTCCTCAAGCTTCTTTTATTTTTCTTTCAATGGAGTTTTTAGATAAGATTTTGGTTAAAAAAAAATATCCAACACTTAGTTATTTTTGTATCATGGCCGAAAATCAACAGAGAAAAATATCTAGGTATATTTTTCAATTTGTTTAATTAAAGCCCACTTGTCCACTTGCACTTTTGATATCATTAACACTTTAATGAATTTTTTAAAGTCAAGTAAAGCATCTTTAGGTCATCTTACCTTTATCATAACTTTAAGATATTTGTATTTCAATTAATTTAATCATTTAACAATTAAATAATAAATTAATTAATTAAATACAAATATATTAAATATATGTATTATTATTAAATATTAAATACATATATATTTATTAAATTAGTCAAATATCTCAATTTGACAATTAATTAATGTGTATTTGAATCAATCCATCATTAAATGCAAATACACACAAATTAGGAAATGACTATGAGGTCCCTACACATGTATTTTACGTTAAACCTTTAAACAACTTTATAAATAATCAATATTATTTATAAATATTGCCATAGTGCTCTACGAGTATATTTCATTAGTGAGACTCTCTAGATTCAGGCATATCCGTCACGAAATCCAATTTCGTGTCCATAATTTATCCACCCGTAAATAATGACGATCACAGATAAACTCGATGAATCATACAGGTCGAGGTCATGGCAAATGTATAATTCCTCCGTCACAGGTATCCGAATATATCCCAGAGATATAGATATAAACGTCAAATCTCTATAGGGATTATCCCGTCGACGTCTCTATTAGCAATCTCACAAAGAACATTTAGAACTAACTTCTAAATTGTACCACGGGCCCATGGTTTTTATCTCATTGCTAATCATATGGACTACCTATGCTCTGATACACAGAACTGACGGATCCTATCTCGATACACACAGGACACCCTGAGGATCTATCCAAACCCAACGAACATACGGAGGTCTGATCTAAATAGATCGGTGACGTGACTGCCATCTAAGTGTGGAAGATGTCTCATATGGCCACAATGGTATCTCAAGTCGAAGAATCACAAATGCTACTCAACCCGATAAGATTCTTATTGATGTTGGTGTACCATCCATTAAGAATCTTCGGTGAGTCGTTCAGTGTTTATCCACTATAAACACCTACACGTCTATACTTGTCTCCAAGACTTATGGTTCATTGAGAAACCATTGGAATCATATATTCCAATATACGACATGTACCGGTCTCAACATGTTTACTATACTGACCAAGTAGTGTAAACCTTGACCATGAACTGTCTGAGAATGACAACGTCATGATACAACTCAATGTCAGTTGCGACGCTTTTGCAACAGTACCATGACTTGTCATTCTAAGGTCATTACGTCATTACCATATTAAAAGATACATTATATTATAGAAACTGCATATATTATTCATAATAATAACGTTTTACAAAAGTATTCATAAAGAAATACAACCGGGAATTGGCACTCTGAGCACCAACCCCAACACATAGGACTGCCCAGGTCAGCCCCAAAAATATTTGGACAGTTCGTGGACTGCCCGAACAGTGACCAGTTCACTGTTTGGGCAGTCGTTATCCGGTAACACCGTTTTCGCATAATTTCACTCCGAAATAATTTCCGGTAATTATTTTTCTTGGGCAATTAAAATAAACTTATATATTTTAATTACTCAATACTTGATAACTGAAATTTTATCCAAGAAATCATATTTCTTGAAAATTACTGTTTGACCCAAAATCTTTGCATTTTGTTCATTTTATTCCTCAAATTGTCAAATATAATTTTGGATGATTCCAAATCGATTCTAAAATAATTTTAGACATGTCCAACAAATCAAAATACAAATTATAACAAAATCCCCACTAAAATACAAAATTACCGAGAAGCCCCAAAAGTTTCCAAACTTTGTAATTTAGTCCAATCTTGTTCAAAATAAGTCAAAATCAAATCCAATGAATCCCAAAGATAATATGCATCACATACACATCATAATATATCACATATAAGAAAAGCCCTAAAATTGGAATATGTTAAGAACCCTAATTTCATAAATTACTCTAATTGATCATTTTACACTAAATTGAATAAATTCAATACTTCAATCAATTTTTTAACACACCAAACAAGTCTCACAACTTGAAATAACTCAAGAACAATTCTAGGTCATAAATGAGTGGTCTTAAAACTCTAGAATGACAACACGATTACTAATTAATCAAAAGAATGCTTAATAACCATTTATAAGCATACTTAGTTCATACACACATGAAACATCAATCCAACAAGATTTCAATCAATTAATTTACATAAGTAAAGAGTAGAGAAAATTCTAAGCAACACATATTGAAGCTTAGAAACATGGAAATAATTTTCAAGTTGAAGAAAATAAGAAAATACTTACAAAATCATTTTTTTCCCAAGCTTTTCCTTTTTGTTTTTCAACTTTCTCTCAAAATTTTCTTAGTAAATATTTGGTGACTTGTGTTATGTAACAAAAATGAAACAAAAAATAATTTATATTCCATTTTTGCCATGGCCGAAAATGTGAATAAATAAATATCAAATATTTAATTTTTGTTCCAATTTGATTTGTTAAAGTTTACTTGTTCTATTTGATAACCTTTATCAAAAAGTGAATCAACAAGCAACCAACTAAATCATGCTATT
This sequence comes from Zanthoxylum bungeanum, assembly GCA_019454045.1. Classification (NCBI taxonomy): domain Eukaryota; kingdom Viridiplantae; phylum Streptophyta; class Magnoliopsida; order Sapindales; family Rutaceae; genus Zanthoxylum; species Zanthoxylum bungeanum. The sequence continues at coordinate 42,874 of SKCR01015505.1, forward strand.
TCCTAACTTTAATCATGATAAAGATATTTATTTTTCAATTAATTTAATTATTTAACAATTAAATAATTAAATACAAATATCTTAAATATATGTATTATATTTACATTAAATATCTCAAATACATATACTAATAATATATGTCAAATATCTCAATTTGATAAATAATTAATGTATATTTAATAATATCAAATATTAAATACAAATACACATTAATTATGAAATGACCATTAGGTCCATTTGCATGTATTTTTCGTTTAACGGTTAAATGATTTATAAATAATCAGTATTATTCATAAAAGTTGCCATAGTGCTCTACAAGTATATTTCATTAGTGAGACTCTCTAGATTCAGGTATATCCGTCACGAAATCCAATTTCGTGTCCGTAATTTACCCACCCGTAAATTATGACGACCACAGATAAACTCGCTGAATCATACAGGTCGAGGTCATTGGATACGTATAATCCCTACATCACAGGTATCCGAATTATCTCAGAGATATAAATATAAACGTCAAATCTCTATAGGTATAATCATGTCGACGTATCTATTAGCAATCTTCTAAATAACACTCGGAACTTGCTTCCAAAGTATACAACGGTCATGGATTTAACAGATTGTTAATCATATAATGAATACATATGCCATGTATACATGACTGACGGATCCGATCTTGATACACACAGGATATCATGAGCATGAGTCAACACCGAACGAACAGGCGGAGGTCTGATCTTAATAGATCGGTGACGTGACTGCCATCTAAGTGTGGAGGATAACTCATATATCCACAGTGGTATCTCAAGTCAAAGAATCACTATGCTACTTGTAGGCATTGCATTTTCGCATGTGAAACCCGATGATGAGTCTCATTTGGAGGCACTACCTTTTAAGTCACGAAAGCCACGGGAACGGATATCGGAAGGGGAAATTTAGAATAAACAAGCTCACTGTCTTCGTTAGTGCTGCGTTCGTTACTTCGTTCGAACGAAAAACAGATTGCGGGTGTTCGTGTCGCGTTCGAGGAAGCGTTCGAACGGTGTCGGTAATTCTGGTTTTGCTGCTAGCCTCACACCCAGCCCATTTAGCTCCCCAAAGCCCATAAAACACATCCCAAATTAAATAAATAAATATTAATTTAAACATTAAACATTAAATAAAATATTTATACCATTTTACCAATTAACTAAAATCATACCTAAAATTAAAATAAGATATACCTAATTAAAATCAATCCTAACCAATTAAAGCCAATCATATATTTGACTTCCTAATCTAATAAGAATTACCAATATAAAATATTTGTATTCCTAAACCAACACAAATTAAATATTGCAACTTCCTAAATTGAAATATTTTGTCCCCCCTCAATCTTGTGTATGCCTTTCTTGGAAATCCTAATTGAATACCAAATCTCTTTCCTTGTGAGACAAAGGCAACCCCTAGCTCTCTTCTATATAAACATGCACTAACCTAGCCACTTTTTCTCTAGATTCTCTAATGCACACCTAAGACAAAGAAAACACTTCACACATACAAAGAAAGAGAACGAACACCCACCACAAGCCACCACCCTCCATAGTCGAATCCAAAGCACCTACAACCACCATAGCCGAACCACCACAAGCCACCACCCCATAGTCGAATCCTAAAACACGCCTAAACAACCTCCTAGATTACCTTAAAACAGCAGCCCAAATCCTTAAAAAACAGTAACATAAAAACTGCATAGATAATCTTAAAAATAATCACATACAACTGCACTAAAAACCCACACAAACTTGGAATAGTTCATTGAAAAAAACGTTAAAACAGGTGGCCCGTGCAATGAGAAGCAAGACAGAGGCCGAATAGGAGCAGAACGGAGTTCGAACCGCAAGCAAAACAACAAAGCAGTGAGCTAGGACGCTGAACCAGTGAACCAGAAAAGTTGCGGAGCTTTACCCCTTCCGATCTTCGTGAAACGCGAGTCCGAGAGACGGCTTAAAAGGTTAGACCTGAGGGTATCTTTCACACTTGTTTTCTTTTTCCGCATTATTTATTAAGTATTACTTGTACGATTGTCATGTTGAAATGCGTGTTGTGATCTTTGAGTAGATAAATATGCATGAATTATGAGATATAATATGTTGTGGGTATTGGATGAATGGGAGATGTGTCAACTCTCGCGGTATATCGGATGGAAACCCGGACATAAATTTCATAGCCGATTCCGAATGGACGGTAATATGATCTGTACTCGGGCCACAACTCCACGTACCGCTTGAGTAAACGGCACCATCTTTCTTTTGCCTTGTGTTGCTTTGGTTTCTTTATTTTTCGTCACTTGAATTTGTATGTTGTTTATTTATGCATGATTCAATCAAGCGCATGGGCTTAGTGAGTTAGTCCAAAGGTCCTCCATTTGGGAGACAAAGAGCCGAAAAGGTCACCTTTGTGACACTACTTCGCCGCGCCGGTTGATGTGTGTTCGGTTGGATGCGAGATACGTTCAATCGGGCATACTTAGTTTGATATCATTGATTTTATCTTTTATGCATGGTTCAATCAAGCGCATGGGCTTAGTAAGTGGAATGAAAGATCCTTATGGGGAGGGGTTAAAACCCATCACCACGATGCTTTGCCGCGCCGGTTGATGTGTGTTCGGTTGGATGTAAGATGTGTTCAATCGGGCATACTTGGTTGATATGATTGGTCTATTTTTGTATGTGTGATGCGACGCGCATGGGCTTAGTATGTTGGTCTAAAGGTCCTCTCTTTGAGAGATCAAGAGCCCCAAAAGGCCACCTTTACGGCAGTACTTCGCCGCGCCCCTTTATTTTGTGTTTATGTATTGCATCCCATTTCATGCATCAGGTCCGTTCCCGTTCGAACGCGTTCACGAACGCAACTCGAACGCGCATACATTTTGCCTTATCATGCATCAGGTCTCGTTTCCGTTCGAACACGTTAACAAATGCCATACGAACGTGAGCATTCTGTTTCATTTCCGTTCGAACGCGTTAACAAACGCCATACGAACGTGAGCATTCTGTTTCATTTCCGTTCGAACGCGTTAACAAACGCCATACGAACGTGAGCATTCTGTTTCATTTCTGTTCGAACGCGTTATCAAACGCCATACGAACGCGAACCTTCTATTACCGTTCGAACGCGTTTACGAACGCTACACGAACGCGCACCACTGAACTGAGTCCTCTTCATTAGATTTCATGCATAGTTTTCCTAGTAGCTATCTCCACATGTATAAATAAAATATGTTAATGTATTACAATTCATATGCTTATGTCATGATAACATTTGAGTATTATTTCTTGCGGTATATCGGATGGAAACCCAGACGTAAATTCCGTAGCCGATTCCGAATGGACGGTAGTGCGGTCTGTACTTGGGATACAATTCCACGTACCGCTTGGAAAAGTGCCCATATGTGTGCTTGTATGGTTAATATGTGTGCTTGTGTTTTCCTGAATGTAATATGCAAATGAAGTTGTATGTTCGTTGTTATTTTGATATATGTTAAGCATGCAATTTTAAATGTGAGATATATGTGAAATGTTACATAAGTTTTATTTTGCATATGAGAATTTAGAAGCATGATACTCTTAGAAATAAGTGTTACTTAAGCTTGATTAAATTATTACATAAATCCTTTCATTACAAGTGACATAAGTAAGGGACCATTCCGAACCCAACGGTTTGAGGTCTTCCCTTGCGAGGGGTGAGTGCGGCCTTAAATCTTTGTCCCGGTTCACACGGGTGGCGACTCCATGTTATTTAGTACTTCCCAACTAGGCCGCGAGCCTAGGAACGGCGTCGCCCAGGTTCTGTTGTCCACAGTCTGGCGACTCCACTGGGGATGGAAAGTTGGCCCCGAAATATTGTCTTGTAATATTGGATTTATGTTTTAATTGACCATGTCTATAGTGGATAAAGTGGGGGTTTAATCAAGGGCACTTTGAGGTAGGTGATGGTTTGGTGTCTTCCTTCACTCACTACCTTTCTAGAAGGAAAAGCTGTGAGGACACCTATATGGCCATCTACTCGTAGCCTTTGTGATGGACTAATTTGGAGGACTCGTTGTTATTTCTGACACCAAGCGATAAGAGCCTAAGAGGCTTTGTGGTATTTAAGTGAGCCTCGCTCCACCTTCCCTCTGGGGAATCTACAACGGGAAATCCATTTGACAGTCCGTCACACACCATAGCTCATTGGCACGTACCTTAGTGTATAAAAAGGGATACGCTCACTTGGTCGCTTGAACCTTGAGTGGGGAGACCTAGTTGTGGGCTATCCTTCGCCAGTGAGAGCCTTTGTCCATACTCTTGCAAATCCACCCATAGACTGGTTTGTATGGTTAAAGTAACAATTATTCCCTTGAGAATGTGCTTATGGACCATCCTCATTTGGATGCAGTTGGACTATTGTCAGAAATGCGGGCTTGCTGGGCCATTTAAACTGGGGCAAGTTCGTACTGTATGACTATTAGGCCCAGGCTTCTGAAATGTTGATGGGCCATTATGTAAAAAAAATTATAATGTTATGTTTGCATTATCTCCCTTCTATGCTTATGTTTGGAACATCATCGTTTGGATCCATTTGGACCATTTGTCATGGGATATGGGCTTGTTGGGCCATTTAAACTGGGACAGGATGTATTCCATGACTATTGGGCCAAAGGCGTCTAAGTGTTGGTGGGCCACCTTGTGCTTGTTTTCGAAATATTATCATTTGGATTTAGTTGGGCTCTGGACGAAGTTCATGTCTTATGGCAGTTGTCCCATCCCAGCTTCTAAAATGATAATAGGCCGATTTGTTTGAGAATTTTATTTGATTTTAATATTGTTATATTTCTTATGCATATCATGCATGCATATACCTTGTTAACATCCTCTGTGTCTTAAAAGACACCATAGATACCGTTTGGGTTAGAGAAGGAACCAGACTCACTAAAAGAACAAGTATGAGTGAATCCGATAATGAGGTGTCCCGTATGGATCAGTTAGAGAATGGTCTCGCCAAGATCACTGAACAGTTGCAGGCTTTGACTACTGCTATGGCTGGTATAGCTGGGTCTCGTGCCGGGGTTCATTCTGGGGATGTGAGGCAAGAGGAATCTCCGAACAGATTGGGGGATGATATCCCCGCTTTTGATGATGATATGGCAGAGTATGCAGCAGGCAGAGTATCTGGGTCTCAGACAGAGTTACAGAAACTTCGGGATCAGGTTGAGTCGGTTACCCGCAAGATGAGGATTTGCTGGATTATGACACATTGACTTTTGAGGAACAGTTGCCTGCACAGTTCAAGATGCCGGATATGGCTAAGTTCAACGGGAATGGGGATCCGAGGGTGCATCTCCGACAGTTTGTATCAGTCATGAGTTCAGTTGGCTTATCTCAGCGCCAGGTACAGAAAATGTTTGGAATGTCGCTTGAAGGAGCTCCCGTGGTATGGTACCACAGTTTGGAGAAGAAAGTAAAGGAAGATTGGAGGGAGTTAGCCGATGCTTTCCTGAAGCAATATGTCACTGACTTGGAGATCGATTTGTCACTCCGTGATCTGGAGAATGTTAAGCAGAAAGCGGAGGAGATTTTTAAGGAGTATGTGGACCGGTGGAGGGGTCAATTATTGAAAATACAGACTAGGCCTTCGGAGAAGGATCAGATCAAGATGATTATCAAGGGCACCAAGCCCTCCATTTACGGCAAGTTGAGGAGGATGACCTCCATGATTGCAGACTTTCGGCAGTTGAGGGAAACTGTCATGGATATTGAGGAAGAAGAGGCCGAGAATAGAAAATTCTATGGTCTAAACAGGAGGCCCATTGGGGGAACATCGGGAACAAAGCCCGTTTCTGCTGAAATTGCTGCTATCCGGAACAGGCAGTTTTCCAACTTGGAAGGCCCCTGTCTAAGGTGCTAGAGAAATTGAAGAGGCAAGGGCTTTTAAAACCCTTGGATACCAAACCATTACCCAATCCCCTACCATCACATTATAACCTAAGCCTTTACTGCCACTTCCACCAACAAAAAGGCCATGACACCGACAACTGCGCCCGACTCCGCCATGAAATCCAAGACCTAATAGACTCCAAGAAAATACCCAACCCAGAAACAGAACAGCCCGACACACACAGAAACCCTTACCCAACTACCATGCTGTACCACCACCAGCCTACATGATCAATTCTGGCCTCCCAGAAGACCTTGTCCTAAAATCCTTTCACCCTCAAGCCTTTTGCCTGGGAATCTGGGATAGTACTAGTGAGGATGAGTTTGAGCAGAAGAAAAACTTTTGGCTTGATTTCTCTAGCAGTGATGAGGAGGAAGTAAGGGGAATGACACGTAGCGGTCGTTTTTACAATGATATGGCGGGAAAAGGGTAAGGAAGCTTTGACAGATGGTAGAGAAGTAGTTGAGACTGCAGAAAATGCTGAAGGGGATGTAGTGCTGAGGCAATTGAGGAAGACTAGAGCACAAGTCAGTATCTGGGAACTATTATGTGCATCTCGGGAGCATAGACAGGCTATGGTTGAGGCCTTGAGCAAGATTGTGGTACCGGAGGATGCCAACCCCGCAATGTTTGTTGGGTCGGTTCAGAAAGAAGCTTTGCAGATATCCTTTTCTGAGGATGAACTCCCGGCGGAGGGGAGAAATCATAACAGGCCTCTATTTATCAGGGCCGAGGTGAGGGGCAAGAAAACTTCATGTGTGATGGTGGATGACGGTTCGTCCATCAATGTGTGCCCGTTGAAAATTCTGGCAAGATTGGGTATGAAAGCAACAGACTTGGACCCCCCAGTATGACTATTAAAGCTTATGATGACAGTAAGCGGGGAGTTGAAGGGTACCTTTGTGGCTATGGTCAAGGTAGGGCCGATTGAAGATGAGGTTGAGTTCACAGTGCTGGACATCCCAGCCACTTTTGCTTTATTGTTGGGAAGGCCTTGGTTTCACAAACTTGGGGGCGTGCCTTCCACTTTGCATCAGATGATCAAGTTCCCGTATGAGGGAGAAGTTGTTACCATCCGGGCTGAGTTAGATAATGTCGTGGCTGCCTTGGAGATACAACCTTTCACAGGTTTCCAGGTGTCAGCTACTTTTGAGGAATGGGTGGATCCTAGGGTGGCTAGGATTATGGAGAAGATGAAGTTTGAGCCAGGTAAAGGTTCAAAATTGCCGGATTTCAGAGGACAGACTACTCGGAAAGGTTTGGGGTACAAATCTGACGAAGAAAAGCCAAAGGTCAAGAAAAAGGGCCTGAGACTGATGGAGTGCTTTGTGAAAGCTTCAGGGTATCAAGGAGAGCCTGAACCTGTGAAAGTCAATGGGATTGTGGTACCTGGGTTTGAGATCTTCCAGGATTTGTTGGGTGAGAAACCACTGACTGGAAAAGCTGTGGAAACAGAGATTTGGGAAGAAGAATTAATGAAGTTAGAGAGCCTGACTCTGGAAGAGGAGGAGAAGCCTGAGGAAGACCTGATTGCAGAGGAAGAAGTGTCTCTAGATGATGAAGACATTTACCTTCCTGATTTGTTTGAATGTACTTCCGCATTATCCAATAATAAAGACATTTTTTGCTTACTTGCCTGAGTCATTTCCGTTTACTCTGCATGAATCAAGCATATTTGACATCAGTTCAGCCAGAACTATTGCATTTAACTTGGGTACACTTGAGAACCCCAAAGAAATTTTAATTGCAAGTGAAGTAACCTCCGAAGAGAGGGAGAAACTAGAAGAAGTGTTGGTCAGATATGCCAAAGTATTTGCTTGGTCTTATGAGGACATGCCCGGGGTAGACAGAAACATTGCCCAGCACACAATACCAACTTATCCGAATATGAGGCCAGTAAAGCAGAAACTTCGACGGATGAGACCGGAATGGGCTGAGAAAGTCAGAGAGGAAGTTAAGAAGCAGATAGATGTGGGGTTCCTGGAAGTGGTAAAATATCCTGAATGGTTGGCTAACATAGTACCGGTACCAAAGAAAGATGGGAAGGTCAGAATGTGTGTGGACTACAGAGATCTCAATAAAGCTTGTCCGAAAGATGATTTCCCTTTGCCGCATATAGATGTTCTGGTTGATAGTGCGGCTTTGTCTGCTATGTATTCATTTGCAGATGGATTTTCAGGGTACAATCAGGTTCTCATGGCTGAAGAAGATAAACACAAGACTGCATTTGTTACCGAGTGGGGTACCTATTGTTACAAGGTGATGCCGTTTGGGCTTAAGAATGCAGGAGCTACTTATCAGCGGATGGCCACTACACTCTTCCATGACTTAATGCACAAAGAGATTGAGGTGTATGTGGATGACATGATGGTGAAATCAGAAACGAGAGTTGGGCATATTGAGGCATTGGAAAGGTTCCTTCAGAGAGTTGACAGATATAACCTGCGGCTTAACCCCAAGAAATGTGTGTTTGGGGTGACATCAGGGAAATTGCTTGGTCATACAGTGGGAATGGGCGGAATAGAGGTAGACTCCGAAAAGATCAAGGCAATCACAGAAATGCCTGCACCGAAGACAGAAAAGGAAGTCAGGGCATTCTTGGGAAAGATTCAGTACATCAGTCGGTTATTGCCAAGTTGACATCGGTATGTGAGCCTATCTTCAAACTGTTGAGAAAAGATCAGCCAGTGAGATGGAATGAACAGTGTCAGACCGCCTTCGACAGAATCAGAGAGTACTTGGTGAAGCCACCCGTATTGAAACCTCCGAAGCCGGGTAGACCTTTGATATTGTATTTGGCTATAGAGTCAGAAGCACTGGGGGCAATGATGGTACAGGCAGATGAGACAGGGGTAGAACAAGCAGTTTATTATCTGAGTAAGAAGATGCTCCCGTATGAGGCTCGATATCAGGAGGTTGAGAAGATCTGTCTTGCAGTGGTATGGGCTTCCAGAAAGTTGCGACATTACTTCCAGTCTTACAAGATCCAGGTGGTGGCAAAGGAGAATCCTCTGAAATATCTTCATTCAGTGCCTTCACTAGTGGGAAAACTGGGCCGATGGTTGGTATTGTTGACAGAGTTTGACATTGAGTATATCACCTCCAAAGTGATCAAGGGACGAGCAGTAGCGGAGTTTCTGGCATTGCAACCTGTTGAGGGGGATCAGTATAAGTTTGAGTTTCCAGATGAAGAGATCCAAGCAATAACAGTTCAGAGATGGAAGATGTATTTTGATGGAGCAGTGAATTACAAGGGAGCCGGAATTGGGATCGTGATAGTAACCCCCGAGGGAGAGACTTTGCCTTTGGCCAAGAGGTTGACATTCAGAGTGACTAATAACATGGCCGAGTACGAAGCATGTGCTTTTGGTTTGACAACATTGATAGCCTTGAAGGCCGGGAGTGTGGAAATCTACGGAGATTCTATGTTAGTAGTCCAGCAGATGCGAGGAGAATGGGAATTGAAGGAAGAACGGTTGAAGCCTTACCTTTTTCACCTCAGAAAATTGGCACAGGATATCCCCGAGTGTAAGTTTCAGCACCTACCGAGGGAAGAGAATCAGATGGCAGACGCATTGGCTACACTAGCAGCGACTTGGGAAAATCCAGAGAAGTTAGTGATGAGACCGTTGGTACTAACAACAGCAAGTAAACCTGCTTATGAGATAGAAAGAATTCTGGAAGTTGAGTTGACGACGGTAAACCTTGGTATTGTGACATTCAGAGGTATCTGGAACATGGTGAATTCCCGGAAGGGGCGGGCAGAAAAGACAGAATAGCCATTCAGAAGTTGGCTTCCCAGTACGTGACTTTGAGAGGGGAACTGTACAAGAGGCAGGCAAACGGTATTCAGTTGAAGTGTTTAAGAAAGGAAGAAGCTCAACATGTAATGGAAGAAGTACACGCCGGGGTATGTGGTCCGCACATGAACGGGTTGAATCTGTCCCGCAAGATAGTGAGACAAGGTTTTTATTGGTCAACTATGGAAACAGACTGCGCGAAGATGGTAAAGCACTGTCATGACTGTCAAGCACATGGTAATTTGAATCACTTACCGTACACAGAATTACACGGGTTGTCAGAGCCGTGGCCTTTCTCAGCATGTGGAATTGATATGATTGGGGAAATTCGACCAAATGCATCAAATGGGCATCGCTTCATAGTGGTGGCAGTAGATTACTTCTCAAAGTGGGTGGAAGCTGAATCCTCCGTAATGTTACAGCGAAGCAGATGGCAAAGTTCATAGCTCGGAACCTCATTTGTCGGTATGGTATGCCGCATCATGTAGTGACAGACAACGGGGTCCAGTTTCAAGGAGAGACGAAGGCAATGTTACAAAGGCATGGGATAGGCCACCACAAGTCATCACCGTACAGGCCGCAGGCAAATGGGGCAGTTGAGGCAGCCAACAAGACTATAAAGACAATTTTAGCCAAGATGACAGAAAATTGTAGAGATTGGGCCGAGAAATTACCGTATGCTTTGTGGGGGTACAGAACATCAGTAAGAACGGCAACAGGGTCACACCTTACTCCTTGGTCTACGGGATGGAAGCAGTATTGCCAGTAGAAGTGGAAATACAGTCCCTGAGGGTATTAGCAGAGGCAGAATTACCGGAACAGGAATGGGCCGCACAGAGATTTGATCAGTTAGCACTGTTGGATGAGAAGAGAACGAAGTCTTTGTATCACATGCAGTTGTATCAGAAGAGACTAGCCCGGGCATTCAACAAGAAAGTACGTCCCACAAAGATCAGAAAGGTGATTTGGTACTTAAGTAGTCGAGGCCGTCGACGACGGATCCGAGAGGGAAATTCAGGCCTAACTGGGAAGGACCTTACATCGTTCAGAAAGTCATGGGAAATGGAGCAGTGAGGCTATCAGACTTGGAAGGAAACGAGTTCACCGAGCCGATCAACGTAGACAGATTAAAGCAGTACTTTGCCTTGGAGAGGAGAGAAGACTGAGCAGTCACCACAAGGATCGACAGAAGATCTAACCCAACGGAATAGGGAAATCATTCATGCATACACGTAACGTTGCATTCTCTTTGTGTTTGTTTCTGTTTTGTGTTCGCAGGTTCAAAGAAAGAAGAAAGCGGCAGGAATGAGCCAAGCAACGTCAACGCAATTTCAGTTTTTGGGGTGAGTCCCAAGGGGCGAGGCCCACATCAGCTTGGGGGCGAGGCCCATATCATGTCATCTCCAGGTATGGAGACACATCATCGGTTCGAGGGCGAGGTCCCTATAGTCAGCGGTGTTGGGTCGAGGTGCCCAGGGTCGAGGTGCCCCCGTTGTCAGTTGTAGTTCCGGGTCGAGGTGCCCAGGGTCGAGGTGCCCACTACATCATCAGTCCGAGGGCGAGGTCCCTATAGTCAGCGGTGTTGGGTCGAGGTGCCCAGGGTCGAGGTGCCCCCGTTGTCAGTTGTAGTTTCGGGTCGAGGTGCCCAGGGTCGAGGTGCCCACTACATCATTGTCGAGGCGAGGGTCCCTATAGTCAGCGGTGTTGGGTCGAGGTGCCCATGTTGTTAGTTGTAGTTACGGGTCGAGGTGCCCACTACATCATCAGTTCGAGGGCGAGGTCCCTATAGTCAGTGGTGTTGGGTCGAGGTGCCCAGGGTCGAGGTGCCCCCGTTGTCAGTTGTGATTATTGGGACGCGTCCCAGGATCGAGGTCCGCTGCAGTACCAACTCAACTCGAGGCGGCAGCCGAGCCAGGTAAGTAAAATGCATTGCATAACTTGATAGGATTGTTCAAAGTCACACACTGCACAAGTCCCATCAAGTGGGGGCGACTGTAGGCATTGCATTTTCGCATGTGAAACCCGATGATGAGTCTCATTTGGAGGCACTACCTTTTAAGTCACGAAAGCCGGGGCGGAAACGGATATCGGAAGGGGAAATTCAGAATAAACAAGCTCACTGTCTTCGTTAGTGCTGCGTTCGTTACTTCGTTCGAACGGAAAACAGATTGCAGGTGTTCGTGTCGCGTTCGAGGAGCGTTCGAACGGTGTCGGTAATTCTGGTTTTGCTGCTAGCCCACACCCAGCCCATTTAGCTCCCCAAAGCCCATAAAACACATCCCAAATAAATAAATAAATATTAATTTAAACATTAAACATAAATAAAATATTTATACCATTTTACCAATTAAACTAAAATCATACCTAAAATTAAAATAAGATATACCTAATTAAAATCAATCCTAACCAATTAAAGCCAATCATATATTTGACTTCCTAATCTAATAAGATAATTACCAATATAAAATATTTGTATTCCTAAACCAACACAAATTAAATATTGCAACTTCCTAAATTGAAATATTTTGTCCCCCCTCAATCTTGTGTATGCCTTTCTTGAAATCCTAATTGAATACCAAAATCCTTTCTTGTGAGACAAAGGCAACCCCTAGCTCTCTTCTATATAAACATGCACTAACCTAGCCACTTTTTCTCTAGATTCTCTAATGCACACCTAAGACAAAGAAAACACTTCACACATACACAAGAAAGAGAACGAAGAACCCACCACAAGCCACCACCCTCCATAGTCAAATCCAAAGCACCTATAACCACCATAGCCGAACCCACCACAAGCCACCACCCCCCATAGTCGAATCCTAAAACACGCCTAAACAACCTCGTAGATTACCTTAAAACAGCAGCCCAAATCCTTAAAAAACAGTAACATAAAAAATGCATAGATAATCTTAAAAATAATCACATACAACTGCACTAAAAACCCACACAAACTTGGAATAGTTCATTGAAAAAAACGTTAAAACAGGTGGCCCGTGCAGTGAGCAGCAAGACAGAGGCCGAATAGGAGCAGAACGGAGTTCGAACCGCAAGCAAAACAACAAAGCAGTGAGCTAGGACGCTGAACCAGTGAACCAGAAAAGTTACGGAGCTTTACCCCTTCCGATCTTCGTGAAACGCGAGTCCGAGAGACTGCTTAAAAGGTTAGACCTGAGGGTATCTTTCACACTTGTTTTCTTTTTCCGCATATTTATTAAGTATTACTTGTACGATTGTCATGTTTGAAATGCGTGTTGTGATTTGAGTAGATAAATATGCATGAATTTTGAGATATATATGTTGTGGGTATTGGATGAATGGGAGATGTGTCAACTCTCGCGGTATATCGGATGGAAACCCGGACATAAATTTCATAGCCGATTCCGAATGGACGGTAATATGATCTGTACTCGGGCCACAACTCAACGTACCGCTTGAGTAAACGGCACCATCTTTCTTTTGCTTGTGTTGCTTTGGTTTGTTTATTTTCGTCACTTGAATTCTGTATGTTGTTTATTTATGCATGATTCAATCAAGCGCATGGGCTTAGTGAGTTAGTCCAAAGGTCCTCCATTTGGGAGACAAAGAGCCGAAAAGGTCACCTTTGTGACACTACTTCGCCGCGCCGGTTGATGTGTGTTCGTGTTGGTTGGATGCGAGATACGTTCAATCGGGCATACTTAGTTTGATACATTGATTTTATCTTTTATGCATGGTTCAATCAAGCGCATGTGCTTAGTAAGTGGAATGAAAGATCCCTTATGGGGAGGGGTTAAAAACCATCACCACGATGCTTTGCCGCGCCGGTTGATGTGTGTTCGGATTGGATGTAAGATGTGTTCAATCGGGCATACTTGGTTGATATGATTGGTTCTATTTTTGTATGTGTGATGCGACGCGCATGGGCTTAGTATGTTGGTCTAAAGGTCCTCTCTTTGAGAGATCAAGAGCCCCAAAAGGCCACCTTTACGGCAGTACTTCACCGCGCCCCTTTATTTTGTGTTTATGTATTGCATCCCATTTCATGCATTAGGTCCGTTCCCGTTCGAACGCGTTCACGAACGCAACTCGAACGCGCATACATTTTGCCTTATCATGCATCAGGTCTCGTTTCCGTTCGAACGCGTTAACAAACGCCATACGAACGTGAGCATTCTGTTTCATTTCCGTTCGAACGCGTTAACAAACGCCATACGAACGTGAGCATTCTGTTTCATTTCTGTTCGAACGCGTTATCAAACGCCATACGAACGCGAACCTTCTGTTTACCGTTCGAACGCGTTTACGAATGCTACACGAACGCGCACCCACTGAATTGAGTCCTCTTCATTAGATTTCATGCATAGTTTTCCTAGTTGCTATCTCCACATGTATAATACAATATGTTAATGTATTACAATTCATATGCTTATGTCACGATAACATTTGAGTATATTTCTTGCGGTATATCGGATGGAAACCCAGACGTAAATTCCGTAGCCGATTCCGAATGGACGGTAGTGCGGTCTGTACTTGGGATACAATCCGCGTACCGCTTGGAAAAGCGCCCATATGTGTGCTTGTATGGTTAATATGTGTGCTTGTGTTTTCCTGAATGTAATATGCAAATGAAGTTGTATGTTCGTTGTTATTTTGATATATGTTAAGCATGCAATTTTAAATGTGAGATATATGTGAAATGTGTACATAAGTTTTATTTTGCATATGAGAATTTAGAAGCATGATACTCTTGGAAATAAGTGTTACTTAAGCTTGATTAAATTATTACATAAATCCTTTCATTACAAGTGACATAAGTAGGGACCATTCCGAACCCAACGGTTTGGATCTTCTTCCCTTGCGAGGGGTGAGTGCGGCCTTAAATCTTGTCCCGGTTCACACCGGGTGGCGACTCCATGTTATTTAGTACTTCCCAACTAGGCCGCGAGCCTAGGAACGGCGTCGCCCAGGTTCTGTTGTCCACACTACTCAACCTGAAAATATTCCTATTGACGTTGGTGTACCATTATTAGGTAATCTTCGGTGAGTCATTCAGTGTTTATCAAATAAACACCTACACGTCTATATGAGTCTCCCGAGACTCATGGTTCATTGGGATCACCCATCAGACCAAGTCCGATATACGACATGTACTGGTCTCAATGGATTTTACTAACCGACCTGTGTCAGTAAATCTTGACCAGGAACATTTATTTGATAATATATATCTAGTAGTAACACTTCCCAATGTCAATTACAAGATACGTTGTAATTGCGCACTACAATATATATTATCAGGTCTTTGTCTAATATATATATCACTAAACATGATTTAGTTTCAATCTAATGAATTAGATCGAATATATATAATAAAATACAAGAGGTGCAACCATAAATAAGTAATATTATGGAAAAATGTATTGCTCATATTCACATATCGAACATAAATACGATCTGGATTGGCGCTCTGAGCACCAACTCTAACAGTTACAGTGTTCAAGTCATGTTTTACAGACTTTAGTGATGTTGTCATATATACAATTTATGTCATGTTTATAGCTTGCTGTCATGTCCACTTCTTACAGACATGTTCACAATTTTTAGTTCACATCACGGTATTGGGTTATGACAAGTTCTTTTTAGTTTTCGTGTATATGATTTACAGTTCATATTGTAGTTTATGGTATGTATATGACTTACAGCTCAAGTTTCTCGATTTACTTATACTTCACGAATCAGGTTTGAAGTAAACTTATGTATACGTTATGTTATTATATGTTTCATTTCCAATTTTCTCTCAGTAAGTAATTCGTTCGACTTACTCTTTGCACTTTCACTTCATGTGTTGCAGGTCTTTCGCGCATTTAGTGGACGAGCTTTGGAGAAGATGGACACCAATTGCAGTAAATAGGAATAACTTTTCAAGGGTTTGCATGTATATGCATTTATAATGTTAGGCCATGTGATAAAAATTTTGTATGTAAACCGTGTTTTATCACGTATGTTTCAATAGTTCATGCGCATCGTATGTCAGGCATGCATGTATTCAAGAATAGACAGCTCAGTTGCATGTGAATATAGTACAAACACAAGTCAAGAACAGGCCATGAGATGTCACGTATGTACACGTCATGAGGCTCATGGAGATGGTAACGTCGTCTCCTGTCGATCACGTCCGGGGAAACTAGGATGTGATAGTTGCACTCCATCGCACTGTGATCATCGCATATACATCGCATCAGTGCGATGGTGTGCGACGACACGCGTTGCTCATATGTTGAACCCATCACTTTCAACACCAAAATCTAACTCAAGCTGAAATCTAACCCTACAGTTGCACTTCATTGCATTGTGATCATCACATATGCATCGCATCAGTGCGATGGTGTGCGATGACACACGTTGCTCATATGTTGAACCCATCACTTTCAACACCAAAATCTTACTCAAGCTTAAATCTAACCCTAAAAACTAATGATCCTTCAACAGTATGAAAAAATGCATTTACTACAACACCAAAATACTAAAACATAATGATATAAAAAATGCTTAAGACATTCATAAGTGTAGCAAATGAAGCATACCTTAACTTGATTTTTTTTTTAAGTTCTGATGAGAGCGAAATAATTGGTAAGAAAAACTAATATGATGATTTATAGATTCCTTAAAATTTACATAGTTGAGCTAATTTCCGTTTAAACAACAATAAATAACCATCACAAAATTCTAAATCAAATAGATTGATGCCATATATATATATATAGTCAAAATAAAACATTAAAATTTACCTTAAAAGAAAAGAAAAGGAAAAAATTACAGAGTAATCTTAGGGTTGAAATTTTGGTATTGTACCGTAGATGATTTGAAATAAAAGTTTTAACTGTGAAATCAAACACACAAATCCTCATAATTTCGAACAATAATTATAAATATTTACTAAGCACTTTGAAGTTTGGGTTTTACATCAAAATTCTCAAAAAACAATGCCAAAACAAAACATTAATGGTGCGTTTACGTACTCGTAATCGGAATGAGATGTAATCAGAATGAAATAGAATCAGAATAAGCTAGAATGAGAATGATAAATCGGAATCAGAATAAGTTGTTTATTTAACTGTAGGAATCAGAATTGGAATGAAGTAGTATTACCATTGATGTGTTTACTTTGTCTAGTAATCAAAATGAATTGTTAAGAAATTACAAAAATATCCTTAGTTGTAATTATATATTAATTTATTAATTATTATTAATTGCTGATGTATTAAATTACTAAATATTAAATTATTCTTTAATAAAAATATTAAATATTATTTTATTATTAATTATTGATTATTTTATTTATTGTTGATTATTTAAGTATTAATTAATTATTACTTTACTAATTAATTATTAATGTATTAATTACTAAATATTAAATTTATTTTATTAAAATATTAAATATTTTTTTATTATTAAATATTATTAATTTTATTTATATTTATGAATTAAGTATTAAGTAAGTATTACTTTATTAATTAATTATTAATATAATAAATTACTACATATTAAATTATTATTTTATTAAATCATTATTTTATTAAAATATTATATATTTATTATTATTCTTATTATTAATTTTATTTCTAATTTATATAAATTATGTATCTCTATCTTATTATCCTTTTAATTAATTATTAATGTATTAATTATTAATATTAATTTATTCTTTTCTTAAATTCTTATTTTATTAAAATAGTAAATATTCTATTTTTATTAATTATTGATTAATTATTAATATATTTTTTATTAATTATTTTATGGGCAATATTGTAATTTCTCATCAATAATATAAATGAAAATTTCATTTCAATGGGTGGTGGGAATGAGATTCTCATTCCCCATTCCCAAATATGTGAGCCCCACTTTCATTCACATTCTCATTTTTATTCAATTTTAGAAAGTAAACAACCTTATTAAAAATGATTCACATTCCTCCATTCTCATTACCCTCAAGTAAACACATCATAATAGTATAACTTACCGAACATCATTTTTCTTTTTTGACAAGGAACATTAGGGTGGTAAAACGAATTGACGAATTAAATTTATATCGAATCTTAAACGAATCGAATCAAAATATGATGGATTCGTATTCGATTCGTTTATTAAACGAATCCTAATACCATGATTTATATTCGATTTATTTATTAAACGAATCGAATATAAATATTCGTTTAGTCATGATATTATTCAATAACATAATTTATCATAATTTATTTACATTAATTATTCATAAATATATACATATGTAATTAATATATTTACTAAAAGTAGCTCACCAGATATCGACAATATTATTTTTTAATAGTAATTAGACATAATTTCTCGAATCTTAATTGAAAAATAACAATAACTAGTAAAAGAAAATAATAAAACGAATTCTAAACGAATAAATGAGTTTAAATTTGTATTCGATTCGTTTAATAAACGAATTGAATTAAATTGATCCATTTATTAAATGAATCTATTTTTTCAAACTCGTATTCGCTTTAAAGCGAATCGAATCGAACGAATAAATAAAATTTTAACTCAGAAGTCGTTGAGGCGCGGAGCCGTGTAGACTAGAGACCTAGATGAGGAAATTGACGAAGGTTACTGCGGTGAAAGAATAACTGTAGATAGAAGAAGGCTTGGGCGTAAAAGGAAGCGAGGTAGGCCGAAAAGCTTTATTTATTTGAATATAATTGTTTTTTACAGCCAGCATACGTAGTTGGTTTTTTATAGTGGACGGGACCACTGATTTTATAAATAAACAACACAAGTTCCATATAGTTCTACCTAACCGATTTAAATTTAATTGTATTTCTACTTTGAAACAGTCAAGAATCATAACTTTACAAGTTAATTTTATCATATTAAATCTGATACCAGATAGGTTTAAACAAACTCATATTTGTGATTAGGTTTCTCTACTATTCCGGTTTACTGTAGCACTGTATAAAATAAAATATAAAGCTGTAAAAACAATTATATTCAAATAAATAAAGCTTTCCGGCCTACCTCGCTTCCTTTTATGCCCAGCCTTCTTCTATCTACAGTTATTCTTTTACCGCAGTAACCTTCGTCAATTTCTTCAACTTGGTCTCTAGACTACACGGCTCCGCGCCTCAACGTCTTCTGACCTTTGAAGAATGTCGACTCACTGTATGCTGGTTAGAGAATAATGAAGATATTTGAAGAAAAAGGAACAAATGGAAACTGATTTATGGAAAAGTTTATTTATTGATATAAAAGGTTTTACACACTATATTTTATTTATACACACTAAGTACACACGGAAAGTAGATACTCCCTTATTTTACTCTATACACATTAAAACACTCATTTCTGAGTTTTGAAGTTTTGAGATTTTCATGGAATACAAGAATAGACCAAAGAAATTTTGAGCTTGCAAAATTCGACTCTGCCTTCTCTCTTGTTTTCCTTCATCATTTATAGACCTTCAAAGCCTTTTTTCCTTTTACACGTGTTCAACGTCTGTGGTGCCGACAGTGTGAAGATTCCTTCTTATCTTCATGCTTTTACGTGGCTGAATTCTATGGTGCCGACAAGGTAGGTGGCCGACACTCATTTTTCAAGGATAGGATTCCCAAATGGTGGGGACCTATCTTTTACGCTGTCTTTTTACATTTTCTTGACAGCTGTCTACTGAGTCTTTCTTTACTTTTTTCCCATTATTGTTGGCTGATGTTGATGTCGCAGCAACCGGCATGCTTCCTTCACGGCTTCTGGAGAGCCTGGCCATTTATCCAAGTTTGACTGGATAACTTTAGCTTCTAGCTTTGGACACCTGGAGGTCTCATTGAATGGGAAAACTATCATCCAATTTTCACCTTCTACATAGGTCTGGAAACCCTTTTCATAGAATTCTCTGCATAAACAGCCGATGACTTTTATCCCAAGGGCTCTTCTATAACACATCCATTTCTTGTTGAAAAAGGGGACTTTATACGAAGCATCTGAAGCTCTGAGTTTAACTTCTGTGATATACCCCAAAGTGATGAGATGAAAAACAGAAAACAAAGTTTGTTCATGCATCTCAGGACTGATGGAATAAAATCGAAGATAAATATTTTCATTTTGTGAAAACTCTTTTACAGCATCTTGAAGTTCTTGGGGAAAATCAACTAGCTCTTTTAAATTTTTTGAAGGGTAAACACGGTCTAAAAATCCGTAGTTGGCTAATTTTCTAACAAATTTTGGAGAAGCGTTATAACAACAAGTAATCCTTGGATAAATACTTGTTTTATCTTGTAAACGAAAACATTTTTCATTCTGTTCAAGTTCATAAATAGATTTTGCAAATTCATAGTAATCTTTTTCCCAAGAAGAAATTGGTTTTTCAATAGAAAAAGTTACCATTTTTTGTTTTTGAAAATTTCTAAAATCACTTATTTGAATCTGAGGGTTACTTGTTTCACCACTCTGAGAATGATATTCTGGTCGGAGGACCAATTCTTTAACACCTGAAGCAGGTTGGACTGTATCTCTCTGTGGGAGAGTAAATTGTATACTAGCACTAGGCTTTTCCTGTACATCTGTTTGAGACAGATTTGCCTGTACATCCATTAAAGGATTTTCTTGTTCATCCTCATAAGGATTTTGAGCATATCCAGCTTGGATTGGAGATTGACTTGGAGTCCAGAATTCTCGACAGTAGTTATCGAAATCTGTTCCAAATTGGTCAATTAAATCATACAAAGATTCACATTCATTATTGACTGCATGCAGCTTTCCTCGATAGCTCACTACTGCTTCTTTTACAGTTGTCGAAAGAACTTCATATTCTGCTTTCAATTTTTCTTGTTGATGATGAACTTCAGCCATCCGTTTCATGATGAAATTCATCTGGGCTACGAGATCTTTATTCTCCATGATCCGGATATCTACTCAAATGATCTGCAAGAAAATTATCAGATCCTTTAATATGTTTTATTTGAAACTTATAAAAACTTAAAATAACTTGCCATCGTTGTAACCTACGAAATTGAGGTTCTTGCGGCAATTTATTAAATATAAGACCTTTTACTTGTGTATTATCTGTTTCAACTACGAAAGATCTAGGTAATAAAAACAGAGTAAACTTTCGAATACCGCGTACAATTGCAAGCAATTCTTTTTCATTAGTTGAATAATTTAATTCTGCTGAATTAAAAGTTCCACTTGTATATCTACAAATTTCTCCTAAATCTGTTTTTAACAATGCTGCCCAGTAATAATCTGAGGCATCAGTTTGAACAATCAGGTTATCTTTTTCTTCAGGTAACCTTAATTTTGGTAAATTTATACATTCAGCTTTTAATTGCCTTACAGCTTCTGTATGTTCTTCCCTCCATCCTTTAGTATTATTCTTTTTTAATAATTTTTGTAGTATAGCTCTTTTTTTAGCCAATTTAGGAATAAATGACTCAGAATAATTGAGACATCCTAAAAATTTTTGTATCATTTGTCTATTTTCTAATATGTCAGGGAAATTTCTAATTTTTTCAGAAATATGGGGTAATAACTTAATTCCATTAGAACTTATAGTAAGTCCCAAAAATTCAATTTCACTCTTTTTTATCTCTGCTTTTCTTTGAGATAAAATGATACCATTTTTACTGCAAATTTCTGCAAATTCATGTAAATGTTTTTTATGTTCATCATAGTATGAGAACATACTAGTATATCATCAATATATACAAGTAAATAGTCTTTTTGACTAAATATTTTATCCATTTTTCTTTGATAAATTTGAGGTGCATTTTTTAAACCGAAAGGCATTACTAACCATTCGTAGTGTCCGTTTGGAGCACTAAATGCAGTTAAAGGTATTGAGGCAGGTGATAACTTTATTTGCCAAAATCCACTTTTACAATCAAATTTTGAATAATATTCTTTACCTTTTGCTAAGTTTATCAATACTTGTTTATTAGGTATAAAATACCCATCGAATATAGTAGCCTTATTAAGTTCTTTATAATTAATGACCATTCTGGCCTTTCCTCTTTTAATTTCAGCATGGTTTCTAACCATAAATGCAGGGCTACTATGAGGACTTTTACTTGATTGAATTAGCTTTAATTGTAATAATTCTTTAATTTGTTTTTCAAATTCGGTTTTATCTTCTTGGTTATAAACCATTGGTTTTACCCTAATGATTTGTGTAGGGTCTATTAGCTTAATTTCAGCTATTTCCTTTTGTAAATTCCATTTTTCTATTGGATTTTCACCATAATTTTTTGCTATTATTTCTTTAATAGCTTCTAAACTTAAATGATCTTCATTGATACAATTGACTTGTACTAGTGTTTTAATATTAATACGAGTCCAAATAATATCATCACCACGCTGGTGTTGTTGAACTCTGAATGGTTTAAACTCTCTAGGGAGTTTAAGATAATGACCACAAGGGGTTTTAAGATTTATCATATACAAAGTTTGTCCATACTGAGCAAACTGTTGTATAAAATCATTTCCAAGAAGTACATCTACTTCTAAATGATCATAAGCAAATACTTGCTTTATTTTAACTACTTTACTTCCCAGTAGAATAGGTAAATCCTTTTGATATAAGGTTATATTAGTATTTCCAGTAATTCCTTTAATAGTTATTGCTCTGGTTAATGGTTGCCAATGTAACCAAAAACATTGTTTAATTAATGTTATTTCTGATCCTGTATCTATCAGGGCACAAGTTGTAACACTAGGTTCTACGAATCCTAGTTGAATATATACTGACAAAGGGAAATTAATGCTATTTGGCATTATTCCTCAATAAATTTTGCACAAAAAATTCGTTCTCCTTCAAGAGTGAATTCAAAACCTTCTTTTGTAATTTTATACTCACTAAAGGAATCTAAAAATGAATTGCCTAAAAGTACATGGTATGCTCCTCCAGACATTTCATTATCTACGTAACAGGGAACTATTAGGTCTTTTGATCCTAAACGTATAGATACATCCGCACTTTCTGTGCAGAATGATGTAGTTCCATCAAAATTTCTATATTCATAAGGAGGTACATTTTCACTTTGAAGATTAATATTTTTATCTTGAGCTAAATGATTGTTACTAGCTCCTGTATCTATCAAAATATAGGGTCCTTTAATATATTCTATTCCATTAAAATATTCACCATATATTTTTAATGTTGGAGCATTTCTTTTTATATTTATGTAACTTTTACTTCGCTGCAACTGTTGTTGATTTTTTCTAGGGAGATCAAGACTTGATCGTCCTTTTGAAACAACAACACAATTATTTTTATATTCCATAGGAATTTCAGGTTGACTTGAACTTCCTAATTCTAGGGTTCTTGTATTATTAAACCCAATTTTATAGTTAACAGGAGTACTAATGTTCTGTAGCAATGGTTCACGTACCTTGCTAATTTCTTGACATTCCTCCTTTATTTCTATAAAAGGTTTATTGGAATATATTTCTCCATAATTGGTATTACTCAACGAAAACAAAGCCGAATAATATACACTCATGACTTTATTTCCTGGTTTTAATAAATCTTTCTTTAAGAGTTCAAAATGCAGACTCAATGCATCATTGAAATCTTTATCTTTTAAACTTATACAATATCTAGGATAACAAGTGAATAATAACTTTCTATAGGCAAGATTGCCTTCAACAGTTCCTAAGTGAGCATCTTTTACTTGTTTAAAGCGCTCATCAAATAAACTAATCACTATTGGACTATCAATTCCTTCTTTAAATAAGGATTTAAACAATATCTGAATTCCAGCTAAATATACATATTGAATTTTTTCTCTTTTTTGTTTAGGAACTTTACTAAGTATATCTTGTATTGAATCTTGAGTAAGCAGATTTAACTTGATATTACCCTTGACTTGTGTAATATCTATACTCCTTTCTATTTCTTGATATTCATGTATGACAATTTTCTGTCGTCTATATAATCCTCGCAAAGTTGACATTATTGTAGAGGGATGCATTTTCTTTAATTGCAATTTTTCTATTTTTGCTAATCTTTTATTATCAAAAGTAGCATTTAATACATATTCATCTGAATCTTCTTTTATCTGTTGAATATCTATATCTTCATCAAGATCAATTATTTCTTGCTCTCTATTAGTCATTTTAATCCTTGTTACTTTCACTTTCTGAACTAGTAGTTGCTATAGTTTCTATTTCATATACCTCTGATATTTCAGAGTTTTCAGTATCATAAGTGAGATCTATTTCACTTAGAACTGTTTCTATCTCTAAAAAGTCTTGTTCTAATATTCGAACCTTCCTTTTATTACATTCATAACTGAGGTGTCCTACTTCACCACAATTCCAGCACTCACACTCTGATCGTGCTTTAGTTTTATTAGGAACTTTTTTAGCTTTCTCCGGTTTTTTACTCCTTTTATAATATTTCCTTTTGGGATGAAACTTTTTTCGTTTCAAATTTTTATATTTTTTAATCTTTCGATTTTTATTTTTCATGAATCTTTTATTTTTTCTATATTTTTTATTTCCAGTTATAGTACATCCCCATTGTGTTGGCAGATCTGTTTTATCGCAACATAATGCAATTTCTGCCTTTTTACTTTTTTGTAAAAGTCTTCGCTGATAACAAAGATTCTCTAATCTATGTTTTAGAAATTTAACTCTACTACCAAGACTATCACTAGCTCCTGCAGTAGTTTGTTTATATTTTTCAAATTCTTTAATGAAGTAAATATCCCAAGGTGATGGAAGTTTAAGAAAATATAATTGTTTAGTTTGATCCATGTTTTCACTACTATCAAATACCTGATAGTAATACTTTTGAAATTCACAAGTATATTCGTTGACATAGCACATTTTACAGATAGTTAACTTCTGCAAATCACTTTGTGCTTTTAATTTATTAGCCTGTTTTACAGCATCTTCATTTCCTATCCAATCTTCTCCTAGGAATTCGTCAACAAGATATTTCACAAATGTGAATATTCCTGAATGATTTGAA
This sequence comes from Zanthoxylum bungeanum, assembly GCA_019454045.1. Classification (NCBI taxonomy): domain Eukaryota; kingdom Viridiplantae; phylum Streptophyta; class Magnoliopsida; order Sapindales; family Rutaceae; genus Zanthoxylum; species Zanthoxylum bungeanum. The sequence goes on from SKCR01015505.1 coordinate 67,594, forward strand.
ACTTCAAATTCTCCTATAACATTATCTCTAATTAGGGTTTTGGTGGTTATACTAAGTCCTACCCACCATTGATATAAATTACCTCTCAAGGCATATTGTAACATATTAAATTTAGCATTACTACTTTCTTCTTCATCTACGAAGTAAGTGTAAAAATATTGCATGGACCGTGTCCATTCATTAATTGATTGATGTACATCAGCAGCACAATCAATATTAAGATACATTCCATTAGGAGCTATGGGATGTTCTTCTCGTATTCTAGGGATAAATTGTTCATTCCATTTTGGAGCAGGTTCTACTTTTGGGTTTTTAACAAAACCTCTTGTTACTCCGGGCCAATCTTCTAAGGCTCGTTTCTTTTTGTTAGATTTTGAAGAACTTCCAATATCTGAGTAAGTTCTTACATCTTCCATTTTAATTATGGGACCCGCAATTTGTCCTATATCATCTACATAAACTTTAGGATCTAGTTTTAATTCTTGTAAATCAAAGATTAAATCTTCAATCTGTTGATTCATCTTCAATTTGGTCTGGAAGCTAAAGTTATCCAGTCAAACTTGGATAAATGGCCAGGCTCTCCACTTGTATATCTACAAATTTCTCCTAAATCTGTTTTTAACAATGCTGCCCAGTAATAATCTGAGGCATCAGTTTGAACAATCAGGTTATCTTTTTCTTCAGGTAGCCAATGACTTGGTTCGTATGGAAAATTGTTTGCAAAGTCTTGCATGGAAACTAGAGTTCAAATGGTGGGGACCTATCTTTTACGCTGTCTTTTTATTACATCTTTCTTACCAGTCTTTCTCTACTATCTTCTTTACTTTTTTCCCATTATTGTTGGCTGATGTTGATGTCGCAGCAACCGGCATGCTCCCCTTTACTTGTGTATTATCTGTTTCAACTACGAAAGATCTAGGTAATAAAAACAGAGTAAACTTTCGAATACCGCGTACAATTGCAAGCAATTCTTAAGATTTATCATATACAAAGTTTGTCCATACTGAGCAAACTGTTGTATAAAATCATTTCCAAGAAGTACATCTACCTCTAAATGATCATAAGCAAATACTTGCTTTATTTTAACTACTTTACTTCCCAGTAGAATAGGTAAATCTTTTTGAGATTTATCATATACAAAGTTTGTCCATACTGAGCAAACTGTTGTATAAAATCATTTCCAAGAAGTACATCTACCTCTAAATGATCATAAGCAAATACTTGCTTTATTTTAACTACTTTACTTCCCAGTAGAATAGGTAAATCTTTTTGATATAAGGTTATATTAGTATTTCCAGTAATTCCTTTAATAGTTATTGCTCTGGTTAATGGTTGCCAATGTAACCAAAAACATTGTTTAATTAATGTTATTTCTGATCCTGTATCTATCAGGGCACAAGTTGTAACACTAGGTTCTACGAATCCTAGTTGAATATATACTGATAAAGGGAAATTAATGCTATTTGGCATTATTCCTCAGTAAATTTTGCACAGAAAATTCGTTCTCCTTCAAGAGTGAATTCAAAACCTTCTTTTGTAATTTTATACTCACTAAAAGAATCTAAAAATGAATTGCCTAAAAGTACATGGTATGCTCCTCCAGACATTTCATTATCTACGTAACAGGGAACTATTAGGTCTTTTGATCCTAAACGTATAGATACATCCGCACTTTCTGTGCAGAATGATGTAGTTCCATCAAAATTTCTATATTCATAAGGAGGTACATTATCACTTCGAAGATTAATATTTTTATCTTGAGCTAAATGGTTGTTACTAGCTCCTGTATCTATCAAAATATAGGGTCCTTTAATATATTCTATTCCATTAAAATATTCACCATATATTTTTAATGTTGGAGCATTTCTTTTTATATTTATGTAACTTTTACTTGGCTGCAACTGTTGTTGATTTCTTCTAGGGAGATCTTGTTAAATCAACATTTTTATTTAGAAAATTCAACATCTGAACTAACACAAGTTTCCTCTTTTAATACATGTGATATAAGATTGTTAGTTGTTACCTAACATATTAGACAATGGTCAGAAAATAGGTAAAGAAGCACAAGAAAATTAGGCTGACCGTCATCACCAATTTTCTCACTATATTTACATTAAATTGACATTGATCACATCTTTTAATAGCATATGAAAAGTTGTTAATATTAGGGGTGATAAAAATTTCTGGGTATGAGTAAATTTTTTTATATCTGTTAATTGGATAAATTGGATACGAATATTGATATATTTGTAATATTAAAAGTAAAAAAATATACATATAAAAAGGGATTACGGTGCTTGATACGTTACTATTGAGGGATGATTGTCTCGGGAGTAATATTCCCATATTGTCCTGAGACTAAAATCAACCGTCAACATTTATAATTTTTCATATATAATTAATTGAACGAACCGCGTATGAATATTAACATTTTTATATCATACCGGACCTTTGCATCCACACCTGACATTAGCTACTTTTTATGCTTTCTAATTTGTCCCATAATATTCTCAATCAATCTAGTAATGTTTGATTTGACAACCTTATTTGTATCTTATCTTATCCATTCTCTGTATTTTAATGCTTTATCCGGATGTTGTAATTGAAATTGCTCAAATATTCACATGTAAAAGATTTAAAGCATTCAGCTCGCAAGATTTCTCAATTTTATATTTTTCCGCAGAAGTATTGTTGGGCCCTTATATGCTTGAGCTTTCGGTGAAATGATTTTTTATAACATCGCTAATATTTCTTAGCCCATTTTTGGCTTTTATCTCTAAGCTCATTTTTGAAAGGGGATTGTGGGCTGAAACTGACAAGCAAGTAAAGTGAAATTGAGAACAATTATTAGTTAATGAGGTTTTGTCTATCATATAATAGTACAATAATAATTAAGAGGCCTAACTTATCATAAATATTAACAATAAAATAAAAGCAATGACACACAGATTTAACGTGATAAAACCCTCAATGTGATTGTGAGGGAAACATGCATAGATCAGCACTGGATCCGAATCTCAAATTAAAAGTTAATTGATGAACGATACTTGAGATATACATATACAAAGCATATATTTAGTACCTGTTGATGGTGATTTTTGTGACTAAGGTATTTGAACAGTTCGGCAAGGGCAGAGATGAGATTTTCCCTTTTGGAGGATCAGATGTTCAGAAGATTTGGTTTGTTCCTCAGCCAGGAAGAGAGTCCGAACTCATTTTCTCGGACCTGGCCGACCAAAGAAAATATCATTGTATAGATCGCAGAAGCCGACAACATCATAGCCGAGACTGACCATAGTAGCCCGGTAGCTCGGTTCAGGACTGTTTCACCTCATGTACCGTAATGGATGGCTCGGATATTCCGGGTCAGGTCGGCAGTATCTTTTATTGTTCGGAAGATCATATGGCCGATCTCTTGAAGACTGACGTGTGACTGGGGTAGTTTGGATTTTTTCCTCTGACATGCACCACAGTTTGAAAGCTCTTTATAGGCTGGCTTCATTACATTGCGTGTGGCAGTGGAGAAAACAGGGTGATGTGACAAGCCATCAGATGTCAGGTTTGCTTTCGACGAAGACAGTCTTGGGGCAGGGAGCCCGTCAATCAGCCGGAGGTTCACGTGGGTGGCGTCATGGAAGCATGAGAATAGTGTTGTAATTCTCATAGTATATAAAGGAAAGTTAGTTTCATTTGTAAACAAAAATGAGCACTACTTGTAAAAGCTTAGAAGAACAACCAGCTCGGTTTTCTTAGACCTTCCTTGAAAACTGGTCAGCCGAGCTCGGTTCAGTAATAAAAGTAACCCCCCACTTTGTGCCTGTGGACGTAGGCTGGACTTGCTCCGCCGAACCACGTTAAACTCTCTTTGTCGATCTTATATTCATTTTGTCTTTTGCTACATTTGCTTTTGGTCTCCCATAACCAAACAAATTCAAGGTTGAAGGAGAATTATCTCGGGAGAGTTATCTCGAAACTGCCCCTGGGACGAAAATCACCCGTCAACAGTTGGCGCCGTCTGTGAGGAAAGAACAAAAAGTAACTTGCGTAGTGAGACGATGGCGGAAGGCGGAAGCCATGGGTCGTTGGAGAGTTCAGCAGCAGAGTGGTTTGAGAAAATGAGGGAAGAAAGACTGGATGAAAGGAAAGGGAACGGGCGAAGGTTGGTTGAGTGGAAAGAGGAAATGAATCACAAGGGGGAGGAAGATTGGCGATATTGGGAAAGATGGGGAAAGCAACAACTCCCCTTATTGAGTTGTAGAATGGAATGTAAAAAGGATGGCCAACGATCACCCATTAGGACTAAGTTGTAGAATGAAATGTAACGTCAAAAATGGGTGACGTTTGCCTGCCACCGGCCGTAGCTGAACAAGCTCCTCCGAGAGAAGGTGCTACGCTTGTTCGGCCTGCTAGGTCCTCAGTTTCACGGCCAATGTAGTTCTCAAGGATCGGCCAAGGAACTAGTCGACCGAGGGCACGAGGTCGACATCCATCAGGGCCCCCTCCGTTCAGCGCATTAGCCTCCCCGAATGGGAGGAAAGGAGAAAAAGCCCACGGGGCGGGCCACAAGGAGTCAGAACAGAAGATCCCAACATGGCTCACAGATTTGTTCAAAAATGGTTTTGGAAGACCCAACACGGTCTGGAAATTTCAGAGTCAAGCTCGGACTATAATATTTGTCAGACTACAAGACAAGAACCAGAAATGATTGTAAAAGCTTCTCTTAAAATGACCACAAAGAGTTGTAAGAAGGGAACCATGTCCCTTAAATATGAATAAAACTTTCTCTTTTGAATTAAGGAACTTGTCCATTTTTACTTGTTTGTTAATTGAATGCGAAAGCTATGTTCAATATTCTTGGGATGTGCTCGATGAGAATGGGTGCTCGGTAGCTAGGAAGGGCACCAAGCCCGCGGCATGCCAATCCCAGGTGTCATTATCAAACCCCCGGGTGGAAGTGTCCCGACCTGGCTCATTTCACCTTTGAGGATCGAGAACGCATCCATGGATGAGGTACATGTGGGAAAAGAGTGAACCCCTCGCGGCACTCCAATCCCGGGTATCATTATCAAACCCCCGAGGTCGGAGCGTTACTACCACATGACTCGTATTTTTTAGGAGTAGCTCGGGTAAACTGGACCCAGGGAGGTTTCTTCCCCTGCGAGTTGGCTGGTGAATCCCATTGAGAACTACCAGGGTACATGGCATGGGGACGGCCGAAGAGCCTCCATGACCATTGTGACCTCGGGTAAACCGGACCTATAGAGGTTTTTTCCCCTAGGAGTTGCCTGGTGAGTCCCGTTGAGAAACACTTAGGATGGCGCACACGGGGAGGTTTCTTCCTCCGTGGGGTATCTGCCTAACCGCCTCGGATCAGGAGAAGCATAGCATAGGAAGGTTTCTGCCCTCATAGCGTTTGCAAACTCCAGAGCCACCTAGTATGAGGAGGTTTTAACCCTCATGACTTTGGCCACTCACCGATCCGTAGCCCGGCTAGCTGGGACACTAAATTGGAAGATTCAGAATTGTGTATTGGGAGGCACCAGGCAGGACGCTGCCTGGGGGCACCCGAATTGTTAGCTTTTTGGGTCGGTGTGGAGTATGTGCTAAGTCATTTTCGTTATGCTAACTTTGTCTCGTTTCCATTTTTGTTTTTGCTGATGCCCGGCAAGGGGACGCCTGCGTCGGGATCCGCGGAGCCTCAGAGGTTGAAAATCTTCCCTCGTGATTAAGTCTCATTGTTTCACCAGCTCGGGGCTGGATTCGTTCCGCCGAGGCTATTATGTTCTACCAGCTCGGGGTTGGATTCGTTCCGTCGAGGCTATTCTGTTTCACTAGCTCATGGATGGATTCATTCCACGGAGGCTATTATGTTCCACCAGCTCGGGGCTGGATTCGTTCCTCCGAGGCTATTATGTTCCACCAGCTCGGGGCTGGATTAGTTTCGCCGAGGCTATTATGTTTCACCAGCTCGGGGCTGGATTAGTTCCGCCGAAGCTATCTTGTTCCACCAGCTCGGGGCTGGATTAGTTCCGTCGAGGCTATTTTGTTCCATCAGCTCATAGTCGGGTCACGTCCCACCGAGTGCATCATCATCGGTATGGGGACGGAGCATTCCCCTATGGTCGGATCTTTGTTGGCCTGGGGAGGTAACATTCCCCCAAAGCCAAGTGTTTCTTCATCTCGGGGTCGGGTTACGTCCCACCGAGTACATATCATCGGCATGAGGACAGAGCATTCCCCCATGGACGGATCTTTGTTGGCCTGGGGAGGTAACATTCCCCCAAATCCAAGTGTTTCTTCAGCTCGGGGTCGGGTTACGTCCCACCGAGTACATATGATCGGCATGGGGTCTGACCGTCGTAAACACACATGTATAACGCAAGCGCACGTATCGTTCAACTAGTATAAAAATATCGATCCCACGAGGACTTAATATCTAATCTATTAATTTTATGAGGTCAAATGATTACTAGTATCTAACAGGTTGTTTGATTGATTTGAAATGGTGACGATTCTAAATTTAAAAACAAGTAAATAAAATTGTTCGAAAGTAGGTTTTAAGAAAATTCAATATTAAAAACTATTTAGGGTTGTGATTTCTTCCAATATCATTTTAAAGATGAAGTGGTTATCTTAAAGTTGGGTAATATATTGATTTATTAACCTGGAACACTAAATTATGTGTAAGCCTCTGTCGATGGTCAGACAAAAATACCTAGTTTAACCTAATTGAACCATATGTCTATGTCAACCAAATTATTTGGATTCATTAAGTTTAAGTTCCAATTATGGCTACCCCCGCCCGACATGTATATGTCTATCCTGTAAGGAAATCTATTAAAGGGTTATCTATCCTCAAGGAAGATCGTGGACTATTGAGTCTAAGGTCTTAAACTTAAAATCCTTATGTCAAGTTCATTTTAGGTTTCCCATTTCAATTTTATTAATGGCCAGTTAATGAAAAAGCATTAAGATTAAGACTCAATAAATAAATCTTTATATTACCCAAGCTATAATCTAACCCCTTATAAGCCGGTGATATTGGATTTCATCACAACCCCATATAACTGGCTTAGTTACGACACATATTTACGGGTAGTAAAAATTTAAATAAAATAAAAAGTAAATTGCTGAAAGTAAATTGCTGAAAGTAAATTGCTGAAAGTAAATTAATGGCCAGTTAATGAAAAAGCATTAAGATTAAGACTCAATAAATAAATCTTTATATTACCCAAGCTATAATCTAACCCCTTATAAACCGGTGATATTGGATTTCATCACAACCCTAGATAACTGGCTTAGTTACGACACATATTTACGGGTAGTAAAAATTTAAATAAAATAAAAGACATAAAGTAAAATACTGAAAATTAAATACTGAAAAGTAAATTGCTGAAAAGTAAATTGCGGAAAAGTAAATTGCTGAAAGTAAATTGCTTAAAGTAAATTACTGAAAAGTAAAAACTGAAAATTAAAGAAAGAAAAGTATTGTGCGTAAAAGTAAACTGCGGAAAGTAAAAACTGAAAAGTAAATAAAAGAAAGTGCGAAAGCGGAAATTAATTACTGAAAGCTGTAAATAAACAAACAAGATACATTCTTCTTAGTATTCTTAAGGAATTCCTTAGAAGAAAGTATGAATTTTACAAATGAAATGGCTTGGTATTTATAGGCAAAATTTTGCCTCAATCAAATCATCCACCAAATCAATTATTAATTGCTCCACTATTTGCTCCACCAAATCCATTATTAATTGCTCCACTAATCTCTTATCATGTTTGGTGATGATTTGGTAATTTTTATTATTTATTTACTAATTTATTTTTTTGCTTTGAAAATGATTGAAAGTGACTTTAATAATTACACACAACACACTTCTGCATGGTTCATCAATTTCGGGCATGAAATCTTCAGAATTCGAAATTATTTTGTCTTTCAAAGCTGTAGATCTTTAAGTCTTCTTTAATCTGGAACTTGAATCAGCTCAATCCGATATCAGAGTAAAAAGTTATGCCCAAATTACGAAAGATGCACAAAATTGGAATTTCCAAAACTGCACTTCGTCAAAAACGTCATTTCAAGTTTCCAATCTCCAAAATTAAAATATCAAGTCCAATAATTGCCCTTATTTGACCCATATTTCATCCTAAATGATTTCATTGAGACCCGATATTATTTTATCTGCAAAATAAAATAAAACACATCAAAACGTTCATCAAACCCGAGAAACTAAACAAAATATTAAGTTAAAGGGGCGGTAAATATTGATATATTTTCCGCTCATCACACCCCCAAACCTAACATTTTGCTAGTCCTCGAGAAAAACAATAAAATAAAATACAAGAAACAATTAAAATTAAACTAAGCCACTTTCGTAGGGATCACGGTTGCATTTAGCATATGCAACAAGCCTTTAAACCCCTAGGTGTCCCCAGTGGACGAGTTGTAGTCTCGTGAGGGCTTACAGCAACGATACCCACAAACGTTTTACAAAAGTTAAAAGTTAATAAAACTAATGCACACAAAATCAAAAAGACAAGAGAAAAGAGAATAAAGAAGTTAGTGACTAATCAGGTGAAACTTCTACTCCAAGTCAATAGTTGTTCTGTTTCATTCTAAATTACCGAATAAGTAAATTCTCCGATTATTTTTACCATTCTCCATATACACAGTCGACAAAATATTAATCAACTCATTTTTGCCCACAATAGTCACAAGTGTAGTTGATAAGAGAGTAATATTTTTGTCCTAAAGTTTTATCAGAATTCACATCTTTTTGCAGCAATGGAATAATTTTTTTGATTTTTTTTTTTGATTTTTTTTTGATTTTTTTTGATTTTTTTTGATTTTTTTTATTTATATACAATATCTTTCATCTATGTAACGAGTGTTGGGTCGGTGGCTCCCAAACTAGTTGGCTTTAGGGCACTAGGTGTTAAGACACCCATAAGGACTTAATTACTCAGACTTCAGATATTTTTGCAGCATCTTTGATCCATGCAGCGAGCTTTGGGCCAGTGACTCCCAAACCAGTTGGTTTTAGGGCACTAGGTGTTAAAACACCCTTACAGACTTAATAACTCGGATCTCAGATTTTTTTTTTTACTCTATCACTTTTTGAGATGCTTTCTCCAATTAAACTAGAGCACTAAATATTATAAACTTTTCAATTACAACTCATGTCTGTATGTTACTATGCATATTGATAATACCGGCCAACTGAGCATATGAAGATCCATTTTAGTCAGTATTATGGAGAATTCACAAATTAAATAATTCAAAAGGAAATAAACAAAAATTAACTTGTTCCGAAATAGGTTGAGATACGTCTCAGGAGTGGAAACTCCTTACTCAGCTATCTCTTACCAATTTCACCTTTTTAGTCAAAATAAAAACACAAAACGCAAAATATTTTTGTAATTTTTGAAAAGTTTTCAATTTTTTTTTGTATTTTTCGAAAAATTTTGGACTAAAAATAAAAACAACACACAAACTAAAAACAAGGTACTGATCAACTAATTACCTCCCCCAAACCTAAATGAGACAGGTTAAGATCCAGATTAATTCGACGCCTCTTACCACGATCGTCCTCGGACCAATTTATCTTTGAAAGGATAGGGTCAATTTGTGGTTCATAGGCTAAGATTTGGTCAATTAGATCCGGAGCAGTTCTGGCAGTGAATAGGAGTTTTTTTAAAGGTTTTGACATAAACCCATTTCTTCGGGCATCATCAAGAAACACACAAAGAAAATCATAAAATCAATCAACGTTATACAGCCCAATTGGTTTCTGGTGTATGTTCAGGTTCGCCCAAGATAGCACAATAAAAATTTCCTCCAATGTACCCAAGCCACCTGGCAAAGCAATAAAAGCATCAGCACGGTTAATCATTTCTACTAGTCGTTCAAACATACCTGGCACAATCAGTTCCTCTCCGTTTGATGGTTCAATAAGATTTGCCTCTGCCAAGGGTTTTGGAATGATTCCCAAAACGTGACTGCCTCCTTCTTGTACGGCCTTTGAAACGATCCCCATAAGTCCAAGATTGCCTCAGCCATATATTAAGTGCATATTTCTTGCAGCTAAGACTCGACCCAATTCTTGTGCTGCTTCTACGTATTGTGGTTTAGTACCAACACTACTACCGCAAAACACACAGATGTTTTCAACTCGTCTTCTTGAAGTGGCTTCCATGTTTTACCCTGGATGTCTTCAAAAGTGCAATGATGAGTTGAATTTATAAAACCTAAAAAGGGTGAGTAATAATAGCACAAGTATCTTCCAAATGATGATTATTAGTTAACAGTAAAATAAATCGTGATAGTAAAAAAAGTCTGGAGAAAATAAAAGAAAACAACAAAATAATTTACAATTATTAGGAAAAGACAAAGAGATATAATATGTACAAGAAAAGTAGCGGCTTGATTGACGTCTATGCGTCAGGGACAAGCTTCCCATCCAATTTTCTTATAAACTGGAAAACAGGGTCTTTTTGAGTCAGATTCCCAAGACTTAATTGTTGTCTTTCGTTTTGGAATTGTGTATGTAATTTGCGAATGGCTATATGAACATATCCACTGGGATGCATCTCAAGAGTCGAAGATATATTATCTATAGACTCCTTACTCAAGCCATCCCTAATGAATTTAATTTTGTCTTCGCGATTATCAGACACCATTCCTAAAGAACGACAACGAGTATTGCAATTCCAGCGTGCATATTTGTAACAAACATCCATTTGTTTAGCTCTACGTTTCTTTGCATAGGTGCTTTTTCCAAAACCAGGCAGATGTGAAATAAAAGATTCAGAAGACTCACCTGCCAATCGGACTCGTGCTTCAATTACCCAACGAATGTCATTAAGAACACATAGATTGTTAGTAGTCTCATCCGTTCCAAGCGAGCTTTGTAGACTTTCATCAGAGAGTTTTGAGGGAGAGAAGAAAATTGCTTGTGAATATTTGTGAGAACTTCTTCCATCCTGAAATGTCTTAATCTGTAAAAACTAAACACACAAAATTTAAATCACACCAAATCACAATAATACAAAAATTGCATGGGTTGCCTCCCTGCAAGCGCTAAGTTTAAAGTCATCAGCTAGACGTGACTGCTCGAACATTTATGCTGGATCTGAAAGTGTGACACTTTCTTTTTGTCGCTCAAATGATTCTCCCAAGTAGTGCTTAACACGCTTGTTTTTAACCTTGAAAGTTTTGTTGGAGTCAGGATCATGTATCTCAATGGCTCTGTCTGGTAAAACCTTGGTGATCACAAATGGACCTGACCACCGTGATTTTGGCTTCCATGGGAAGAATTTCACCCTTGATTTGTTTAATAGTACCTTCTTCACTGGTTCCAGTTGTATGCACACTAACTTCTCATCTTGTCTCTTCTTGGCCTTTTCTTTGTAGAATTTGGCATCCTCAAAAAGCTGATTGTGAAATTCCTCCAATTCGTTGAGCTGGTGGAACTTTTTCTCTTTTGTTGCTTGTAGTGTAAGAATTGGCTTTTTCAGTGCACAAGACGCTTTATCTTCAGGCTCCTAGGTAATTGACATGTTTTAAGTTTGTCAGTAGAACTTTGCATTGCATTGGAGTTCTGAATGGTACTTGTATCACATCAAGTCTGAAACATTCATCCTTCTTTTTCATCATCTGGGAATTCATTCATGGCCTTGAAAACATTGAATGTTACTTCCTGGTTCTGTACCCTCATGGTTAATTCTCCTTTTTGTACATCAATAATGGTTCGACCTGTAGCCAGAATGGTCTCCCAAGGATGATTGGCACGTCTGCGTCTTCCTCCTATCAAGGACAATAAAATCTACTGGGAAAATGAATTTGTCAACCTTGACCAGCACATCCTCAACTACGCCTCTTGGAAATACGAGCGTTCTATCAGCAAGTTGTAGTGAGATTGAAGTTGGCATTGTTTCTCCAATCTGTAATTTCCTGAAAATAGAAAAAGACATCAAGTTAACACTCGCACCTAGATCACACAGAGCCTTACCGAAGTCATGTTCTCATATGGTGCAAGGAACAGTGAAACTGCCAGGATCTTTCAACTTTGGGGGAAGTTTCCTCTGAATGATAGCGCTGCATTCTTCTGATAATGCTACTGTCTCGTAATCTCCCAATCTCCACTTTCGTGAAAGAATGTCTTTCATGAATTTGGCATAGCTGGGCATTTGTTCCAACGCTTATGCAAATGGAATGTTGATATGCAGCTTTTTGAAGATCTCTATGAACCGAGAAAATTGCTTATCCAATTTGTTCTTCTGAAGACGTTGAGGAAAATGTGGAGGTGGAATGATCTGTTCTTTTTCCTTTGCTTCTTTTTCCTCCATCTGTTGCTTTGTTTCTTTTGGAACTTCCTCAGCAGCTGTTTTGGCTCCAACATCTTTATTGATTTCAGTATCGCTTTTTAACATGATTGCATGACATTGCTCCTTCCCCATGTTTCTTGGATTTGGCTCTGTGTTGCTAGGAAGGGTACCTGGCAGTCTGTAACTCTGAGCATTTGCCATTTGTCCAATTTGATTCTCCAGTGCTTTAATAGAAGTAGATTGACTTTGAATTAATGCTGCTTGAGATTGAAACATAGCATCATATCTTGCTGCTTGAGATTGAAACATAGTATCATATCTTGCTGCTTGAGAGTCGTGTTTTGCTTCTATCTTTTTCAAGTGGGTCAACACCTCTGTTATTCCTGGTTTATTTGCCTGCTCCTGGCTTTTGTTCTGTTGCTGGAATTCAGGTGGTGGACAGTTCTACTGTTGGCCTGAATTGTTGCTCCATGAAAAATTGGGATGATTCCTCCACCCTAGGTTGTAGGTGTTGGAATATGGATTGTTCCCATGTCTGTTGAAATTATTGACATAATTCACTATTTCTTTATGTTGGTTGAAAGATTCTGACTCAGGTGCTCCTCCAAATGGTGAACTTGTGGATCCACCATTAACTTTTATGTTAAGAGTTTCCAGATTTTTGCAAATCACATCCAGCTTGGAATTCAGTGCTGTGTTGGCTCCAACTTCATAAATTCCTGCAATTCTTTGGATCATGCTCCTTTCTGTTGGCCATAAAGAATTGTTGTTGGTCATTTCTTCGATTAGGTCTCAGGCTTCATCTTCTCCTTTTGCCATTAAAGCTCCTCCAGCAGCAGCATCGATTGTGGTTCTCATTATTCCAGAAAGTCCATTATAGAATGTTTGGACTTGAAGCCATTTTGGAATTTCATGGTGAGGACATTTCCGGAGTAAATCTTTGAATCTTTCCCAAGCTTCGCAGAGGGATTCTGAATCTTGTTGTACAAAGGATGTGATGTCATTCCTCAGCTTTCCGGTTCTGGCTAGTGGAAAATACTTTGCAAGGAATTTGGTGGCTAAAGTGTTCCAAGTTGTGATGGAACCTGCTGGTAGTGAAAGTAGCCAAGCTTTTGCTCTGTCCTTCAAGGAATATGGAAAAACACGCAGTCTCATTGCTTCTTCTGATGCTCTGTTGTAGTTGAAAGTGCCACAAACTTCCAGGAAGTTACTGATGTGGGCATTAGGATCTTCAGTTGCATTCCCCCCGAACTGAACTGACTGCTGAATCATCTGAATGCATGTTTTGATGTCACATGTATTTGCTGCTAAGGGAGGAAGTACAATACATGAAATGAGTCTGTCAACCACCGGAATGGTTCTGTCTCGAATGGGAATCGGTGGTGCAACCTCCAACGGTTCAGGTTCCATGTTGACTAAAGCTTCTTGGCCTTCTCGCATTTCCCTTCTCAACTGTCTGATGGTTCTTTCAATTTCCGGGTCAAGCGGTCGAAGTTCAAAGCTTCTGGTTCATCTCATGAAGTTTCTGAGAACCTGAAACACAAGAAAACAAAAACAATAAGTAAAAAGAAATTAGATACAAGTAACGTATCCAACCCCAAACTAATAGTAAAAGATAAATAAGTCCCCGGCAACAGCGCCAAAAACTTGACCGACGTAAACACACACGTATAACGCAAGCGCACGTATCGTTCAAGTAGTATAAAAATATCGATCCCATGAGAAATTAATATCTAATCTATAATTTTATGAGGTCAAATGATTACTAGTATCTAACAGGTTGTTTGATTGATTTGAAATGGTGACGATTCTAAATTTAAAAACAAGTAAATAAAATTGTTCGAAAGTAGGTTTTAAGAAAATTTAATATTAAAAACTATCTAGGGTTGTGATTTCTTCCAATATAATTTTAAAGATGAAGTGGTTATCTTAAAGTTGGGTAATATATTGATTTATTAACCTGGAACACTAAATTATGTGTAAGCCTCTGTCGATGGTCAGACACAAATACCCAGTTTAACCCAATTGAACCATATGTCTATGTCAACCAAATTATCTGGATTCATTAAGTTTAAGTTCCAATTATGGCTACCCCCGCCCGACAAGTATATGTCTATCCTGTAAGGAAATCTATTAAAGGGTTATCTATCCTCAAGGAAGATCGTGGACTATTGAGTCTAAGGTCTTAAACTTAAAATCCCTATGTCTAGTTCATTTTAGGTTTCCCATTTCAATTTTATTAATGGCCAGTTAATGAAAAAGCATTAAGATTAAGACTCAATAAATAAATCTTTATATTACCCAAGCTATAATCTAACCCCTTATAAACCGGTGATATTGGATTTCATCACAACCCCAAATAACTGGCTTAGTTACGACACATATTTACGGGTAGTAAAAATTTAAATAAAATAAAAGACATAAAGTAAAATACTGAAAATTAAATACTGAAAAGTAAATTGCTGAAAGTAAATTGCTGAAAGTAAATTACTGAAAAGTAAAAACTGAAAATTAAAGAAAGAAAAGTATTGTGCGTAAAAGTAAACTGCGGAAAGTAAAAACTGAAAAGTAAAGAAAAGAAAGTGCGAAAGCGGAAATTAATTACTGAAAGCTGTAAATAAACAAACAAGATACATTCTTCTTAGTATTCTTAAGGAATTCCTTAGAAGAAAGTATGAATTTTACAAATGAAATGACTTGGTATTTATAGGCAAAATTTTACCTCCATCAAATCATCCACCAAATCAATTATTAATTGCTCCACCAAATCTATTATTAATTACTCCACTAATCTCTTATCATGTTTGGTGATGATTTGATAATTTTTATTATTTATTACTATTTTATTTTTTTGTTTTGAAAATGATTGAAAGTGACTTTAATAATTACACACACACACCACTTTTTCATGGTTCATCAATTTTGGGTATGAAATATTCAGAATTCGAAATTATTTTGTCTTTAAAAATTGTAGATCTTTGAGTCTTCTTTAATTTGGAACTTGAATCAGCTCAATTCGATATCAGACTAAAAAGTTATGCCCAAATTACGAAAGATGCACAAAACTGGAATTTCCAAAACTGCACTTCGTCAAAAACGCCATTTCAAGTTTCCAATCTCCAAAATTAAAATATCAAGTCCAATAATTGTCCTTATTTGACCCATATTTCATCCAAAATGATTTTATTGAGACCCGATATTATTTTATCTGCAAAATAAGATAAAACACATCAAAACGTTCATCAAACCCGAGAAACTAAACAAAATATTAAGTTAAAGGGGCGGTAAATATTGATATATTTTCCGCTCAAAAAGGACAGAGCATTCCCCCATGTCTGGATCTTTGTTGGCCTAGGGAGGTAACATTCCCCCAGAGCCAAGTGTTTTATCAGCTCGGGGTCGGGTTATGTCCCACCGAGTGCATTTGTCATCAGCTCGGGAACAGAACATTCCCCTCATGGCCAGACTCGAATTGATCGGGGTCAGAATTTCTTCTCACATTCAGACTCAGAAGAGCAAGTTAGTAAATTGAAAGCAGAAATTTAGCTAAGTACGGGAAGCAGGAAGTAGAGCATTCAAAATGTGTAGAAAAAAAAGAAATTGTGCATTGTTATTACAAAAATAAGTGTATTGTTTGGTACATAGGGGCCCCCTTAAGGTCACCCTCACCCATCAGCCCACACAGGGGCAGCTGTTTCTTCTTAGTCGGGTCTGGATGGCAGGATTTCAGGCACAGGCTCAGCGGGAGGGGCCTCGGTTTTGGTTTGGGAGGCAGGAGGAGCTTCAACAGCTTCTGCTTCGGGCACTTCAGGGGCAGGGGCAAGAGCCTCAAATTGTATCTCCTCAGGGACCGGGGACATGGTCACGGTAGCAAGGGGCTCGGGGTATTGGATCTCCTCCGTAGGAAGGGCAAAAAGTTCACGAGCCTCATCCTCCGAGAGCTCCCCTCTGCAGAAACGAATGGAAACATGAATGGGTCCCATGTCCACCCCGGACATCACCATCTGAATGATTTGAGCACAGTTGTTGACCCCCTCGAGCCTAGCTTTCTCCAGTTCAGTCTCTCTCTTCTTCAGCACCTCCCGAACTTGATCCCTCTCTTTGGTCACAACTTTAAGTTTGGAATCCGAGCTCGCCGCCTCCCACCTCAGATGTTTGGCTTCCTCTTGGGCGGACTCCATATTTTTCTTAGCAATGGCAGAGGTGTTGTGGAGGGAATCTTTCAAAGCGATAGCCTCGGCCGTGACTTGTTTGAATACTTGGTTTTCTCTCTCTTTTCTTGCCAGATCGGCCACGGCCTGCCTCAGGTCTTCATTTTTCTTGGCCATCTCGGCCTCCCGCTCCGTAATTTGGCTCTGGAGCCTCTGCACCTAGCCCCCCTCGGATAAAAGGCTCAAAAGTAAGTCCTTATTCCGATCCATCACCTAGTTTTCCTGCAAGAAAAAAAAATAAAGGGTCATAGATCAACAAGTAAAAACACAGAACGAAAACATAGAAGGGTGTTTACCTCATCAATTCGGATAGAGAATTCAGAGATCACATCCTCGAGGGAGAGGTCCTCGAATGTTGGGATCCGCTCGAGAGGCACTGCGTCAGCTAGCAAATTGATCATCGACACTAGGTGGGAAGTGGCATCCCGGACCTTCTCACTGAGGTCATCCACCCACATCACAACCCCTCCCTTCCCGGTCTGGGGAGGAACCTCGGCAGTTATCCTCTCCCGCCGAGCAGTGGACCTCCTGATCAAGGGCTGCTCATCTTCATCCTCCTCTTGGAGTTCGACCACCTCTTCTCTGAGCAGGTGGCGGCGTTTGCTCGCGGACTTGGATGAAGCAGAAGAGGGTCGAATCGTTGCACTTGGTGCCGCCCTTGTTGGGGAATGTGGGGTCTGGGCCATCGGACGAGCAGGAAGTTTGGATTTTTCTTTGGTCTCTGTAGTGGTCGGCCACTTCCGAGAACTCCTGGCTTCGCCCGCCCGGACCTCTTGGTCAAACCCTGGAGCCGCTCAATGAATTTGGCTGGTTTTGACATTCCTGCAGAATGTAAGGCATAGAGCATGGTCAGTTTCTAGATTCAGATAACTTCATTCAGTTCGAGATAAGCACAATGAATCTTTTTGACGATTAGTTGGGAGCTACCTAATCGCCCCGGGGCCTGTGGAGGTGCGCTCCGAATAAGGCCCGACTCCACGAAGGTCGCGTCGTTGATTACTTTCCTCCAGGGGCCAGTGAAGTTTCGGGCTATCTTAATCCTAGTTCGTACCTCGTGGCTGACTTTGGGAGGATCCCTCCAACAGGCTAAGAAGGTTTGGTGAGTTAGTACTTATTGAGGAAAATTAAGAAAAGAAGCTAAGGGCTCAGTTTCTCACCTCCGACCGAGAAGAAATCTGGGACCTCTATCTCCTCTGAACCCGTTGACCGAGATCGCCCCCAGTCGCCCATGGCCCAGAACCAGGGGTCCTTGAAGTTTTTGTTGGTTTGGGGGAGCTCCGTGATGAAGGCAGGGACGTCGGCATATGAAGAAAGGTAGTACCAATCGTGGTGAGATTTCGGGTTTGCCTTCAGTTTATACAGCCTTTTTAATTCTTCATATGTCGGCTCTCCAAGGCCTGCCCGGTGCCTTATCACGTATAGGCTGGCCAGTATCCTCCAACTGTTCAAGTTTAACTGGCAAGGGGCAATCTCCATCTGGGCCAGCATCCTCGCACAAAATATGGTTGTAGGGGCAGCCGAAGACCGCACTCAAATAAGGAATGGAGAAGGGCCACCGAGCCGGAGTCAAGGCTGGCTCGCGCGTTCAATCAGACCAGGAACCTCAAGAGCTATGTCGATTGGGATTTCGTACTGCTGGCGGAGCACACCCAAGGCATCTTCTGTGATGGTGGAGGGGCGGTCCATGTCCAAGAAGGACCAGTTCAGTTCGCCCGACTCAGGGTCTTTACGGGGAATTATGTGGTGATAGGTATCGTTCGCTTCTTGAGAAGGGGTTGGCGTGGTATCTAACTCCTCTAAGCTGGATGTTCCCGAGCTGGAGGAAGATTCTTCAGTATGAGGGGGTTGAGGTTTTAGAGGTTTGGCTGAGGAGGATTCGACATCATACATTCATGGAAATTGTAGTATGCGAGGAGGTCAGTTAGTGGACAACTTTAGAGCCCCACGGACTCAAAATCTACTCTAACTTCCGGGAACATATGCCTAAGGTCTCTAAATGTCCTAGCAGTGGCCACAAACAACAAGTCTCTTCCTAAAACATCAAACCAAACACAAAACATAGAAAACTCGAAACACATACATCCTACCCCATGACCCATCCTTCAATCAAGAAACACATACCTCATACATCATACACCCCAACCCGAAACATATTTTGCAACATGAAACAAAGGGATAAACATGCTATAAGAAATGAAGAACATGTAACAACAAATACACAAGCATTTGCAAACAACAGACAAACATGTTAAATTTCAGTAATAAAAAGAAGGTCGGGCAGAAACTTACTTGGTTTGAGTAGATGTGTTGGCGGTTGATCTGGTCGGGCTTGAAGATTGCTGGTCTCAGGAACGAAGAAGCTCTTACACTTTGAGAGTTCAAATTTTCGTAAAAGAGAGAAAGGTATGTGGCTTGTCATTTTTATAGTTGGCTCGGGGCATTTTTTGGGCCGTTGGATCAGGGAGAGGCATCAGATGTGCTCCACGTGTTGTGTTCAGGCTCTTTCTGCTCAGATTGCGATGGATAGTTGAGATTGAAAACTTTTCGGTTGCCCCGTGACCGGTCGATTATTTTGGTTTTTGGTGGGAGGACCACAAATGCTCGACAAGTGTCGCACTCAGATTAAACCCTATAGATGATTTGACGAGCATTTAAGCGGATGTGATGGCTTATCGGTTTCCGAGGGACGGCTGCCAGAAGGGTAAAATGGGTATTTGCTTCAAGTTGGGGAGTCGCTTGAAGAGACATCAGAATTCTCGGTGATGGAGCACATGAAGACGACTGGGGCCGACCTTATTGGCAGTCGAGGTAGTTTTCTACATGGTTTCAGAAGCCGACCACCTGCTGGTTGATATCACACTTCCGATTTTGTAGTTCCCGGTACCAACACGTATACTCGTTGGAGCCGAGAATTATGGGACAGATGTTGATAGTGATTTTTGTGACTAAGGTATTTGAACAGTTCGGCAATGGCAGAGATGGGATTTTCCCTTTTGGAGGATCAGATGTTCAGAAGGTTTGGTTTGTTCCTCAGTCAGGAAGAGAGTCCGGACTCAGTTTCCCGGACATAGCCGACCAAAGAAAATATCATTGTACAGATAGTAGAAGCCGACAACATCATAGCCGAGACCGACCACAGTAGCCAGGTGGCTCGGTTCAGGACCGTTTCACCTCATGTACTGTAATGGATGGCTCGGATATTCCAGGTCAGGTCGGCAATATCTTTTACTATTCTGAAGATCATCTAGCCGATCTCTTGAATACCGACGTATGACTGTGGTAGTTTGGATTTTTTCCTCTGACATGCACCACAGTTTGAAAGCTCTTTACAGGCTGGCTTCATTACATTGCGTGTGGCAGTGGAGAAAACATGGTGATGTGACAAGCCATCAGATGGTAGGTTTGCTTTCGACGAAGACAGTATTGGGGCAGAGAGCCCGTCAATCAGCAGAAGGTTCACGTGGGTGGCGTCATGGAAGCATGGGAATAGTCTTGTAATTCTCCTAGTATATAAAGGAAAATTAGTTTCATTTGTAAGGGGATAGCCAAATTTATAAACAAAAAAAGAGCACTACTTGTAAAAGCTTAGAAGAACAACCAGCTCGGTTTTCTTAGACCTTCCTTGAAAACTGGTCGCCAAGCTTGGTTCGAAAATAAAAGCAACCCCCCACTTTCTGCCCGTGGACGTAGGCTAGACTTGCTCCGCAGAACCACGTTAAACTCTCTTTGTCGATCTTGTATTCATTTTGTCTTTTGCTACATTTGCTTTTGGTCTCCCATAACCAAACAAATTCAAGGTTGAAGGAGGGTTATCTCGGGAGAGTTATCTCGAAACTGCCCCTGGAATGAAAATCACCCATCAACAGTACCAATGAAATAAAGTCGCTTGATTATTTTTGGAAAAAGAATTTAGTTGTTTTAAGCGTGTTTATTGTTTCAACTAACAACCAAAATTATAGATACATCTTAATAAAATTGAGTCATTGTTTTTACCCATCACTTAATCTAAATATATATAAAATTTATTTTCGTAATGAATAGCGGAACCAAAATTTTAGTTTAGCTGGAGGAGGAAGGAGGAGGGGTAATAAATTGCTATATAATTTTTTTTAAATCGTTGGAAATTTCATCGTCAAATAATCTCTTTCGGGCTTAAGCTGAGTATGTAAAATCCCTACAATCTCAAGTTCTTACAAGAAATAAATTTCTTTTATTCGAACCAAGGACCTCAAGATGAAATCCTGAACCATACACCACCAGATCACTCCTCTTGGGGACGATAAATTAAATTGCTATACATATACATATGTATTCTCAAAATATTGGCGAGACCAACATTGGCAATTTCTAAAATATTTTTGCAATTAAACTAACTTTAAAAAGTGAATTTAAAAATTTTCAGAAT
The DNA here is from genome assembly GCA_019454045.1 of Zanthoxylum bungeanum. NCBI lineage: Eukaryota > Viridiplantae > Streptophyta > Magnoliopsida > Sapindales > Rutaceae > Zanthoxylum > Zanthoxylum bungeanum. The sequence continues at coordinate 88,534 of SKCR01015505.1, forward strand.
TTCTTATCTATAATATTTATAGCCAAGATAAGGGAGAAAGCCACTAAAAGCCCTAAGGTTTGATTAAATATACACATAGACCTATTTAGTTTTAGAAATTGTCACTCACATATCATTTTTTGAACAACTATACTCTTGGATTATATGACCCGACTAGATTCCATCCAGACCTAATTATTAAAAGAAAAAAAAAAGTGTATCACAATTTCTAAAACAAAAAGATCTATAACACTACATGGACATTTAAACAAAAATTAAGGGACATATTGGCTCTTCTTCTAAGGATGGATATTGTTGACATCTGTTTTTCATTTCGGGGGTAATTCGAGAAAATCACACCTCGAATAAACCTCCTTCAATTGTAAATTTGTTTGATTTATTGAGAACCAAATATAAACTTAGCAAGAAAATGAGAAAAACACACAGACAACACAAAGGAATTAACGCGGTTCAGCAGAATGGATCCAACCAACGTCCACGGACACAAAAGGAATAAGCAATTTTATTATCACATCGGGTCAACCGACCTCTTTTCTCTCTCTAACTCGAGCATTTCTCTCTCTTTTTATAAATTGTGAAATTGCTCAAAGTTGCTCATCCCAGAAAAATTGAAGGAAGTCGTTGCCCAAGCCACTCGAAGATGTTGGACAATTATGACCCAAAGCATCACTATTTGTAAAAGACATGGTGTTCTTTGTACAAATTAACTATGTGACAAAAGAAATTGCTCTTTTATCATTTTGTAATTGGATTACTTGGATATATAGATGATAAAAGTCCATATGATTAGTACCAGATTAATAAGATATGAGACAATTTAATCCATGAAATGTTTAATCATTAAATATCCCTAGTCGTAGTATTATAAAGACTGGACATCGATAATGCGGAATAAGCTAGTATTACATTTGTGCGCGTTATGGAAGCTTAACGGTATAGTTCTCATATATTTAAGTATTGGATACTTATGCAAGTGTGATAGGAGGTTCTGTTAGCCATTGGACCGGGAACAGCTTCGCTCTGGATAGACCCATCGGAATCACATTGGTAGTATGACTATGTGTCTATGGGAATCTGAATCAGGGTAGGTGTATGTGGTCTTAACCTGAGACTTGCATCGCTAATACTTGCGACAATCAGTATAATTTGGTTTTGATCGTCCGGAGCTTTAACAGGTTCTGTGTACGCCTCTTCTGGGTATACTGAGAATCGTAGTGTATTGGGTGTGATGTCAAGATGGAAGTAGCACTTCAGTCATACGAAGATGATGATCATGCAGAGATACATAACTAGTACTCTTAAATGCTGCAGCTATCGGGATAATATGACTAGGTCATGATTATCCGATTACAGAGACTAGTTGCTAGTGATCCGATATATGCTTCGTACGGGGCAGACACAATTCCAGCCCCAGGCCTAACATGTGACATCCGATACTAGATCGTAATACGCAATATATTGTATACTACGCCTGATATAGATTATATATTCCATGTTGAATATTTCTGGAGAATTGAGTAGGCACGGTGCTTTGCTAGAAGCCAAACATGTCTTGTAAATCGGTGAGAACGTGGTACGAGGTACGCACGTGTCGGATAGTCCGACAACCGTATTTACTGCCAACATATCCAGGGATCTCTTGGGTGGCTTCCCAAAGATTCACCGATGACATTTGACTCGAACAGAATTAATCTGGCATTAATTATGAGAGAGAAAATTAATCTGGTATTAATTACGGTAAGAATTTATCTGGGATTAAATTCGTCTAGAAGAGAGAACGTGATTAATTTGGAATTAATCGGTAAAGTAAATTTAATAGTTAAATTGGATTTTACTATTTAATTTATTTAATTGGGCTAAAATAATATATCAGATATATTAATTGAAATTGGATTTCAATAGGTAATTAAAATTGGATTTTAATTCAAACGAATGAATTAATTTAGAATTAATTCGTAAGCGAATTTCGTAATAATTTTGCTAGGCATTATTATTTAATTAAATTGGATTTAATTACATAGCGACGAAAAACTCGTTTAGTCGGATTAAACGAACAGGGCCCAAAGTGTGTTGTGTAAGCCAACTAGAATTTGGAATTCAAAATTGGGTGGGACCAATAACTCACATCACTTGTCAACTTGATGTAAGTTGTTGGCAATAAAGTAAATTGGATTTATTACACATCATACCTACCAAGTCAACACAACTTTTGTATTATGTTTTTGGAAAACACAAAAGTTACTATTCATTCTCTTTTTTCCTCTAGTTGGCCGAACATTGCTCCCTCTTTTCTTGAATTTTTGTTGCAAAAATTCACCTTAGCTAGCACTTTTAGAGTTAAATAATATGATAGGGAAACTCACCCAAGTGTTGGAAACACTCAACAAAGCTTGTAGCTTCTACATTCAAGGAAATTTTTGGAAAACTTCTCTACCAACCAATGTAAGTATTCCGCAACTTACTTGTTAAATTCACACAATAATCACGCTTAGAGGTCCTGTGGCATGTCTAGGACATTAACAGAAGACCCATCTATCCGAGTCTTCAATACTTTTATATAGTGCGTCTGAATCTACTAGTCCATTGCCTATGACATCATCTCATGTCACTTGCCATTATTGCAATAGCAACTCTCCTCAACTACCCAAAATTTGGCCAATCATGACACTTCATTTTTCTGTCACTGCACCGGCCTATGGCGGCTCTGCTCTGCCACCTCTGTGTCACTGCACCGACCTATGGCGGCTGACAGAAGCTACTTTCAATGAGAACCGTTGCTTTTCTCATAATCATCACATCTCTCTAAAAGCTTATTTATCCAAATAGGTCATACGACATCCTCGGGATACTGCAAACCACATCTCGGTCCTCAAGCTGATGTGCCAAGGTGAATGACCACCTCGGGTCTAAGTGCTTATTGAATTTGATATCTTTTCATCAGGTCAGGTATACATGTGCGTCTCGGGCTCGGGCTCTTCTTTCTGACCTCTTCCTCACAAGGGACTTGGATCCTCATCTGTTGTGTAAAACCCACTATATCCCTCTTCAGGCTTTGATGTCGGGAACTATAAAAATGATGGTGGTGCATGAAGTCTAAGGCCAATCTGATATCCTCGAGCTAACATGCTCATGTTGGTCTCAATCTTGATCAATTTCGGAATCTCAAGTCTGCCTCATACTATGACAGGTATCACAACTATGAACTTCAGTGCTTCTTGTGTAAATCCTCGTCAAGTTCGTAACTCTGATTTAGCATCTATGCTTCTGATTCATAAATCCACCATCTTTTCCACAAGGCCTTCTTTTACCGAAGGTTGATCCGAACTAACTTTGGTCAGCTCATCCACTAACTTCTCCACTTGAAGACCTATAAAAAAAACAAAGGCCATTGGGGAAAGCTCACCTCATCGGGATATTATTAAAACAACAAGGTATAGGGGGAGAAATTCCGACCCCGAGCCATCTAAGTCACTTGACCGCAAGGGAATGAACCCTCATTGTCCCAGTACACAGCAATAAGGGTTTTGGCAGGATATAACCCAACCCCGAGATGATTTGACAAAGAGAGGCATCAGGGGAAAGATTCTGACCCAAAGATTTCTAAGTCATTTGGCCGCAATGGAATGAACCCTTCTCGCGCTAACACACAGTAAATAAAGGCCTCGACGGGACGTAACCCAACCCCGAGCCGATCTGACAAAGAGAGGTCTTAGGGGAAAGATTCTGACCCCAAGCCTTCTAAGTCATCACGAGCTATAATCAGCCACAGAGATCTAGGGGCCTTACACGCTATGTACCTCCCAACCCAATCACCCCGAGGACCTCTGTTAATCTAGGTTAGGGATCCCAGAAATGGGTGGAAAATTCCATGGGGGCATGATCCATCCCCATGCTATTCAGATCATGAGGCTGCAATCGCCACAGAGGCTCTAACCATACTGTAATATCCCGAATATTTTCGGAATAGTTGATTTTTGAATTGAAGTTTAGAATTTGGAACGTGATGCTATTTGAAAATAAGAGTTTATGTGTTGGAAAATAGATTGGAACGTTTTAAAGTGAAGTTTCTTTGCGTTGGAAAATGCTTGGTTCTGAGAACCGGTTACACGATTTCTGATTATATCATTATACACATAAAAGTTTATTATCTCAGCTATAAATATAGCAAACAAACTCTGATTGAGTTGAACAACTTTTTGAAATTTATATCAAAAGGGCTTCCAATATACAGAATTCAGTGAAATCCCCACGACAAGGGTCTGATTGTAATTTTCGGGGGTCTGAACGTAAATTTTAGAAATATTCCTATAAATACCCCAAAGTTTTCTGAAATCACGAAATGGGAAAAATCCTTTAAAACTACCCACTCGACCCATCATCTTCCAAAAAATGTTTCAAGTTTGTTGGTTGAGCCGACGGCCTACAGGCCACCGCTGGCTAGCGCGACCAGCCTAAGGGATGCGTCGGCCACCCCTCCACCTCATGGTGGCCGGTGGCAGCTCCAGATCGCCGGCAAATGGTCGCAAGAGAAAGAGAGGTGCGCCCACATGGGTTTATCGATCCCGGCTCCTCGTTTCATTTCACGGCCAGAGCCACCGGCCAAATCAAAGCTCTCGGAGAGTACTACAAGTAGGCGGTGACATATTTTCTATTCCGTGCACGGGTGCATGCGAATCGAGGAAGAAAGATTCAATGAATAGTGACCCATGATGAACAGTAGCTCAGATTGGAATTACATAAATTCCAAGGTATTCATGGGATCATTTGGAGTTCATATATACCCTCGAAATCTCGGTAAGACCTCCAAGTAAAAATCCGCTAATTTCAAGTTTTTCTCTAAATATTTGGATGTATCCAGTAGCTTTGTAGAATAGCGTAAGGATATAATTGAATTGTTTGAGTATTAGTATATTGAATATGTGTATTTGGTAGAATCCGAGTGAAAACAGAATGAGTTTGATCGATCCGATAGAATATGCAAGTTTCTGGTAAAAGTGGGTTTTTGCGTATAATAATATGTTTTGATTTTAACGATAGTTATGAGTTTTATATGATATTACAAACATGTTTGGATAAATCTGGGTAGGTTCGGGACCCTTTCGTAGTGTTTACGAAAATGTTTTCGGAAGTCTTTCTAAAAATAGATAAACCGAGAATTTAGGTGAACTAGTTGCTTGAAATAGTTTGTAATGATGTTTTAAGATTATTGAAATTGGAAATATTGAAATCGAACTTGATTTGGTTGTCTTGGAAAGATCCAAAATTTTGTCGTAGTTAAGTTGAGAATACCATAAATCATGATTCTGACGGTATTTCGTCATTTTTTTGACAAATTTTACTAGGACCTAGGGTGCTCACGAAGCCATGTAAGTAACTCATGCGATGAGTAGTTGAATAATTGATTGGTGTCTTAAATATATATGATTGAAGTGTTTATGATAAGACGAGAATAGATAAGAGATATTCTTGAAAACAAGTTCGAGGTTGCGCATGGTTAGGATAATCGACCACCCTAGGTATAGAACCTTATTATTGATATGATATGAAGTAAGATATGGAATGAGCTCAATGTTTATGTGGATGTATGGATGTATGAAAGTGTAAGAATCGGTAACGATATGTATACATGTATGTAAATGTATGAGTATGTAGAAGTATATGTATAAGCATGTATAAGTATATGAACATGTATTCGTATATGCATATGATGTTAAGATATGTATAGGTTGAGTATACAGAATCGGTAATGGAACAAACTATGATTTCTAACTTGGTATAAGCTAAGCTATTTGAATAGGTAAAGTACGAGTGCGAATGGATGTGTTTATGAATGAATGTTTCTGATAAGAATTCTGGAAATAAAGTTTTGATATGTAAAAGACATGAAGATTATTAAAGGTTATGGTATCGAAATTCGAAGTAATAGGTATGTTAATATGTTTGATGTATATACATATGTATACCAGATGATAAGCAATGTTTGACATGTATGTTCTTATATATGTGAGATCGTGTGATGAGATTGTGTCACGTGATATGTGTGCATGTGTGTATGTTAATTGGTTGATGATCTCGTGTTGTAGTAGTTGAGCTGGTTCGGAATCCATTCGGACGACATTCATCTCATATCTATTCTAAAATAGGTAATGAGTCTCGTATGAGCATTGTATGTGTAAGCCAACCATATATGTGTGTTGTTTGATTATATGCTTGTGATGTATTGGTTGTTATGTGTGCTCCATGGTTGGTTGCACAATGATTGTATGTATGTCTGAGTGTATGTATGTGTATGATAGAACTCGTAACATATATGGATAATGTATGCTTATTTGAAATGAATGAATGATTTAAAAACTAATGTGAATAACATATGTTTTAAAGTGTGTTTGCTAAGTCGTATTGGTATGTATATATGTGTAAGAATCCTGAAATTGTGTTTGCATAAATATAAGAGAAATGTGCTATGGTATTTGCAAATGCATATGAATCCCGAATGTCAAATTATTGTAAGGTTATCGTGATTAAAGAAAGTTAAAGAAAGTTTGTTTTGGTATTGAAGTAAGTTTGTTTTAGTATAGAAGATAGTTCATAATTGAATAGAAAAAAGTTTATTTGATTTACCAATTTGATGATATTTCAAAGATAGATATTTATGTTAAAAGTATATATGTATGACTTCATGTTTCATGTGATTGAAGTGGATATGATATTAAACGATATACTCTATAGTATTCGAGTTTTTCTTTGTATGATTTGGATGTTAGCTATTAGATAGAGACATATGTAGATATGTAAATATGAAAATTTGACATGTGTTAAGTATAAAGGATAATAACAAGTTAATAAAATCCGAACTTATAATAATTTAGTAATTCTGATAATCTGTTGATATGTTTGCTAGTTTTGCAGGTTGGTTTCTAGATTGGTCAACCACGATAATTTTAGAAGTCATGTTCGAGACGCGGATCACCCAAATGGCAGTCACCCTCGCAAGTGTCATGGGAAGAGTTTTAGAAGTATAGGATTTGTGATCAATAATTTATTTGTCGTGCTAAGCACACTGTTTGTATATATATTAAGTAAATATTTTGATTGCTTATGATGTTGTGGGCACAGAGCCCTTGAGTGTTGATAGAAGATATGGGCACAGAGCCATTAGGTGATGATTTTGATATGTTGGTGTGGACTTGAGGTCCATTTTGATATATGATGTTTATTTCAGATTCAATTTGATGTTGGACTGAGATCCAAACTGTCCAATTTTAGGATACATCATGCTGGATTTTTATAAATTTAGAGGCTTATGGAGATGATTCAATCTTGTCTCATGCCGGTAGCATCCTACCTCTAGCGAGGTGTAACACATACGTGCTATGGTTATCCCGAGGCTCCAAACGCCACGTCGGCCTCCAGCCACCCGTGCTATGGTTACCCCGAGGCTCTAAACGCTACGCAAGGTTTGGAGCCTTCCTCACGCTATGCCTCTTAAATGAGGATGTCAAACATCACGTTAGTCCTCGCAGCATACGTGCTATGATCATTCTGAGGCTACAATCGTCACGTAGGTCCTCCCACCCATCTGTGCTATATAGCTCGCCTTCCAAGCTTTCTGTCTGATGATGTCTCAACATCTCTTCATTCCAAGGCTTGTTATGGGCAACAATATAAAATTTCCAAACGGCTCCATAGTTTCTGACAGGCAAGATGAGATACTTCTGTTGATGTAAACTTCTAAAAGAATGGAAGAGGTCATCCTTCCGATTAAACTTGGGTCTCCAATTTTACAACTGATTACTTCTCTTCATATTCCTCTTGTACCCTCCGTTGCCGAAGCCTCTAAAGTTATGTGGTTTCCATCTTCTACCATCGTCTTAGTGTGTTTGCTGCTTTTTTTTACTGTTTCAACAGAAGACGCCTATTGTTGACGCTTGTTTTTCGTTCTAGGGGCAATTCGGGAAAATCACTCCTCGAACAAACCTCCATCAACTGTGAATTTATTTGGTTTGTTGGGAACCAAATACAAACTTAGCAAGAAAATGAGAAAAACACACAGACAACACAGATGATTTAACGTGGTTCGGCAAAATGGATCCAACCTACGTCCACATACACAAAAGGAATAAACACTTTTATTACCATCTCGGGTCAACCGACCTCTTTTCTCCATCTAACTCGAGCGTTTCTCTCTCTTCTTACAAATTGTGAAATTGCTCAAAGTTGCTCATCCTAGAAAAACTGAAGGGAAGTCGTTACCCAAGGCACTCAAAGACCCCTCTATCTGAGTCTTCAATACCTTTATATAGTGTGTTTGAATCCATTGGTCCATCGCCTATGACATCAGCTCATGTCACTTGCCATCATTGCAGTAGCAACTCTCTTCAACTACCCATAATTTGGCCAATCAGAACACTTCATTTTTCTGTCACTGCATCGGCCTATGGCGGCTCTACTCTGCCACCTCCCTATCACTGCACCGACCTATGGCGGCTGGCAGAAGCTACTTTCAATGAGAACTGTTGCTTTTCTCATAATCATCACGTCTCTCTAAAATCGTATTTTTCCAAATAGGGCATACATCATCCAAATGAGAGCTCGGGATACTGCAAACTACACCTCGGTCCCCAGGCTGGTGTGTCGAGGCGAATGACCACCTCGGGTCCAAGTACTGTTGAATTTGATATCTTCTCATCAGGTCGGGTATGCCTGTGCGCCTCGGGCTCGAGCCCTTCTGTCTGACCTCATCCTCACAATGGACTTGGATTCTCGTCTGTTGTGAAAAACCCACTCTACCTCTCTTCATGCTTCGAAACTCTTCAGGGTGAAATCCACCATCAACAAAACATATTTTAATTTAAAGATACTTTATTCAAGTCGAAAATTTATATATATATATATATATATATATATATATATATATATATATATATATATATATATAATTCAAATTTTAGAGGAAAAACACACAATACCAAAGACTTAATATAAGCTAATGTATGGATAGACACAAACCTGACCTTGTAATATATTACTTAATTAATACAAAATAGAAGATAAACGTGTTTAGTCCAAATTCACATTTTAAAATGTGTGAACATGACACAAGAAAATGACTCAATTTATTCATTGTAATTTTCTGTTTTAAAATAATTATTTTGTGTCAAAATAATTATTTTAATGTGTTGGGCTTTAATATTCCACATTTCTTAAAAGATATTTTAGTTATGTGCTAATAATAAATAGATTCTCTCAACGTATTTTAATATATTTTTTTCCCCATTTCTATAGCTTGAAGTTATACCATGAGTAAATCTTCCCATAACTATCACTGTCGCAGTGTCGCTGTTACTTGACGTGCCGTTTACGACATAGCTTTTCTTTATTAGTGAGGGCTGCGCCCACCCAAATAAAGTCTCTCTTTGAAATTCTGAAATGAAATCTATATATATTTCATTTTTTGTCCTCTTTCCCTGTTGAGAGTGTGACTACACATTGGCCAATAAGCCGCCCGCCTTTTCTTTTCTGTACAATAATATACTATTGCAGCCTTTTATTTTCTTTTTTTCTTTTTATTTTTTTGGCTTCTTCTGCCAAATTTTATAAACCCTCGCACTCATCGATTCCACTTTACATCTTTTTGTTGTTCATGCTTCATTGATATGGCTAGCTCCCATGTGCTTTTTCCAACAGCTGCAGGTTCATCATCAGGATTTTCAGCTTCCCAGTTCTCATTGAACATGGGAATTAATCAACAGGCACATGCAGTACCTGATCAATTTCAACTTTATTCAGATACTAACAGCAATATTTCATCAGGTGATAGTGGAACTTCTGGGAGTAATGATAAGGTGAAACAAGCTGCAAAGAAAGGAGAGAATAAAGGGATCAAAAAGCACAGATATGCTTTCCAAACAAGGAGCCAGGTTGATATACTTGATGATGGTTATAGGTGGAGGAAATATGGCCAAAAAGTTGTCAAGAACAGCGAGTTCCCTAGGTTAGTACCTTATGCTTTATTAATTAATTATGTAGCTATTGGTAGATAGTTTGAAAAGCTTATAAATTAATTTATAATTTTATTATAATATTACTTATCCTTTCAATCAATATTCTCAGCCAAACGACATAAGTTCTCGGTTTAAATTTTACTTGGGAGAAACTTGATATCATTAGAGAATCCTGATCATCCTTATTTTTCTGGTAGCCGATCACTTTCACAGTCATATACGACTAATATCTATAAAGGATTTGAATTGACTTTATTATAACTAGTTCATCCTTATTTATATGATGATGAATTGTAGATTTTCCATTGAGCTCTTTTGAGGTTTTAAATTTTGTTTAGGAGAAATTCATATCATTAGATAATCCCAGTCCATAATTTTTTATTTTTTATTTTTTTAATAGCTGATTACTTTTACAATCATATACAATTTGAATTGACTTGGAATTAGTTGTTCACCCTTATACACATATGCATACATATACATGTGTATATACATATACACATATACATACATATATATATATATATATAATATATACATATACACATATATATATACATATATATGTATACATACATACATACACACATAGACATATATAATTTTTGTACAATATAGATGCTCGTATAAATTTTTCATACGGATGTAGGGTAAATTACTAATATTTTATCATGTAAATTTTTTTAAAATTTTTTACATGATAAATTATTAGTAATTTGCGGTGCCAGCACCGCAAAAATAACTATATATATATATATATAGAGCAAGATTTTTCGTATACAAGACGTTATTTCCAATAAATGATGTAATGGGTTATAAATAACTAAATAAGTTCATTTATTTAAGTCTTTCATTGAAATTATTTCTACAAGAGACATGCAACTTTTCGTGCAACTTTATCTTATTTTATTATTTTGATCATCTTGTCTTTTCTAGCACTACAGTACATCAAAATTTGTGGAAACAAAAAAACAAACAACAATAATAAAAAAAATCACATATAAACCAATTACTTGATGTCAAAATTAAGTGAATTTGATTCATTAATTTTCCTGACATATGGCAGAAGCTATTACAAATGTACCCATAAAGGATGCCATGTGAAGAAGCAAGTCCAGCGCAGTTGTAAAGATGAACAGATCGTGGTGACAACTTATGATGGAATGCATACACATCCCATTGGCAAGCTCACTGATAGCTTTGATCAGATCCTGCTGAAAGCTTGTAATACTAAAACTTCATAAAGTTGTTGCTGTGTAGCTCCTCAACTTCAACGACAGTCGTGTTTATATGTACATTGTTTTTATGTTATGTTATGCCAATTTAGTTTCACGAGCTTTCATTACATGCTCTAATATTATTAATTATATGAATTTTTGTCTCATCAATAAGCTGGCATTACCACTTTAGTTTATAAGATTTGGAATAATTATAATATCTTCAATTATCTTATCATCTCGATCTTATTAATCTATGCATGCATATCACATGTATGCATGTGCTTTATTGTTGCATGTGAGTTCTCTTTCTGTATTTTGTTTTCCCAAGTAAGTCATTTAGCTGAGTAAAAAACACTAAAATTGAGATAGGTAAGAAAGAATAATGATATATCAACAAAATGTTGATTAAATTTAATCATAGTATATGTATTTTAAGATTAGTGTTATCACCATTTTAACAGCCTTTTATTCGTTTATCAATTTTCGGTAAGAAATTGTCATATCTTGCTCAAATAAAATACCGAATGATTTAACTTCTTGGTTTAAAATACTACAAACATGTTGAATTTGTAGTTTAATTGTTGTTGATGGTGGTTTTTATCGCAAGAAAATTCAAATACCGATGAGGGGTAGAAAAGATTTGTATTTGGCCAAAAGAGAATGATAGAGGTCTGATGGCCCAGAGAAGCTGAAGTCAGACAGAAAGGCCCAACCCCATTATACATAGGAGTTCTCCTGAGTGCTGAATCTGCTGATGATGAAACAAGTTGGGATACCGACCCGACCCAGAAAAGAAGTGTTAGATTTGGCAGCATCTAAGTGTTTGTGGAAGCCGACCCGAGGTGATCATTGTTTGTGAACCCGACCTGGTTAAAGAAATTAATCAGAATGATTTGACAAGTATCATTCACCTCGGTATGCCGATCCGAGGAGCGGAGCAGGGATCAAAGGTCAATCTGTGCTTGAAGTCATGTGATGTATGCCATAGATGAAAGGATAAGTTTTTGGAAGACTTGTGATGATTATGGGAAAAGCAACGGTTCTCATTAGAAGTAGTCTTTGCCAGCCGCCATAGAGCGATGCAGTGGCAAGAGAGTGGCAGAGCAGAGCCGCCATATGCCAGTGCAATGACAGTGAAAAGAGAGTATTCTGATTGGTCGAATTGTGGGTAGTTAAGAAGAGTTGTTGCTACAATGTTGGCAGTGACATGAGCTGACGTCATGGGCGGTGGAATAGTGAATTTGGAAACCTATATAAAGGGGTTGAAGCCACATATTCAAAGGAGAATAATTTTCACATCTCACAAGTTGTAAAAGAGTTTAAGAGCTTAAAAACTACTAATAGAGGGAGAAAGCTGATCGGTACCCAATCACTTGAGATATTTGTAACGGGCTAGTTTAAGACTTGATGTGTTATACACTCTTTGTAAACTTCTCTGTCTGCCTGCTAAGTTTGCTTTGGTTCCCTACTAACCAAACAAATTAAGTGCTGAGGGAGATTTATTATAGGGGTTGGTTTCCCAAATTGCCATTGGAATGAAAAACAATTGTCAACAGTTGAAGAAGTCTAAAGTGAGAGGAGTTGGCTTGGCTCGGGGTACCTTTCGGCTGTAAGACTGATTCTCCTCATCAGAAGGGGTCAGTGTTGTATCGTAGTCATCAGAACCCTCCGACTCTGAGCAATGTACATTTACTGGCTCGGTCTGGTGCGAGATTGGCGCAAGGGGAGGAAGGATGACACACTCACAAAGTGGTTCTTTACTCCCAAGTATAAAAATTTCGAAGTAATAAAATAACCCGGTAAGTCCGGGGTTGATCCGCAGGGAATAGATTTAATAGGATACAATAATAATTCAACTAATAAAATAAAAATAATAAAATAAAATAATAGGGTTAGGGGATCCACTATTGATATTTCAAATATAAAATAATTTTTACTTTTTATAAAATATAAATTATAATAATTTCCCTATCAATTTATTTCATAATTATCAAGTATTAATTATGCCAACACAAGTAATTTATCCTGTCAATAATTAGTCATGACAAGGTACTAAATATGCCAAAACATATAAAACCAGTCATAAAGGCGGTGATAACATTTGTCTGTAACAAATCCAGTTAGGTACTCAATTATGCCAAATATATAAAACCAATCATTAAGGCGGTACCGTATTATATATAATTAATCCAGATTTTTAATAGTTCACTCTCTCTTATTTATGGGACTCAAGTATTATATGTGTCAATCGGGGACTGTTTACAGCTAGTCAAGAGTCCTAAAAAAATTGGAAATAATATGAATTTTATTTGGGAAATTATCACAATTTATAAAATATAATATAAATAAAAGTTATATATATTTTCATACCAAGGGTTTCATCTATTACTCCCAGCATAGTACAAATTAGCCGAACTAGATATAAATAAAAATACTCGTAATTTTATTACTGAAAGAAAAATAAATTACAAAAGAAAAAATACACACAATAGCTTATACCACAAAGTCTCAAGAGAGACCTGTGGAAATTTGCTGAGAAAAATGAGACGCCGAGCAATAAAGGTGCTCAGCACCTCTTGCTTTACAATTTTCAAGCCATTAAGTATGACAAATTGTAAGATTTTAGGAAGAAAATATCAATACCCATAAAGGTGGATTGACAATTTATTATTTTTTTTTTGTTTTTTGATTTTTTGTCTTTTACTGTTACTATTTTTTCTTTTGTTTTATGTTTTTAATAATTACATATAACACACTTTAGAGTTTTTTTCAATTTCGGCATTGAAAACATCAGAACTAGAAAAGTTTATAAACATCAAAGTTGTAGATAATTGAGTCTTCTTTCATCTGGAATTGGAATTGCCTCAATCCGATATCAGAGTAAAACGTTAAGGCCAAAATACGAAAATTACGTAATGTTGGAATTTCCGAAACTGTACATTGTTAGAAAGTCATTTGAAGTTTCTAGCCTCCAAAATCCAAAATATTATTTCACCTACATAAGAAATAAAAAATAAAATTAAAAATATATAAAACATGAATTTAATTGTTATTTCACAAATGTGCTAAATTAAAGAGATTAATGAAACTACATGTGTAAAATGATTAATTTTTCTTTTAATAAATGTGCACTTTTTAGTGTTCATCACACCCTCAACCAGCTTATTATTAGTCCCTAGTAAATTAAGAAAAAACTAAAAGAAAGAAAAAAAATTCTTATTCAAGTTAGTAATTGTTTTCTTTCTTTCTAAATTATCAAATAAGTAAATTCTCATTTACATTTTACCATTTTTCCATGAGACAAAGTATCAATCAATTCATCTTGCCCACAATATTCACAGGTCTTGTTGAAAAGAGAGTAATATTTTTATCCTAAAGTTATATCAGAATTCACACCTTTTGGCAATGAAAGTTTATTTATATACAAAATATTATTATTTTTTTAATTATAATACATCTGTAACCCTTGTAACAAGCTTTGAGCCAGTGACTCCCAAACTAGTTGGTTTTAGGTCACTATGTGTTAAAACACTCATACAGACTTAATTACTCGGATCTCAGATGACAAAAAGAAAAATATATGATTTTCTTAAGCTTTCTTCTTAACTCATTGAACGAGCTTTGGGCCAGTGACTCCCATACCAGTTGGCCTTAGGGAACTAAGTGTTAATACACCCATACAGACTTAATTGTTCGAGTTATAAAGGCTACGAAATCAAACTTATTCACACTATTTTTTTCTTTTTTTAACTCAAGCTCTACCGTTTTACGTGAACAATCACTGCTTGCTGAGGCAAGATGTCCGGTTACTAAGTATAAGCTTGGTTAGTTTTTTTTTTTTGAAATAAAAACACAAACTCCATTGCTTTTATTTGCTGCCTCCAACAAACTAGAGAACTGAATATTACAAAATTTTCACTTACAACCCATGATCATATGTTACCATGTATGTTGATAATACTTGTTAAATGAGTTTATGAAAATCAAATTTAAATAATTTTATGGAGAATTCACAAATTTAAATAATTTAAAAGGAAATGAAAAAAATAACTTGTTAAGAAATAACATAAAACAAAAACAAATTTTTATTTTATTTTATTTTTACACAAAAAAATTAAAAATAAAAATAAAAAATTTCTAGTCAACTATCCCCTCCCCAAACCGAATTGAGACATGTTTCCCAATGTCTGAATCAGAAGAAGTAGAGTTTATAAGACATCACCTGATTTGTGTGGTATTGACAATTGAATCTATAACACTGCTACTAAAAATAAAGGTTATAGATTAAAAAATTCAAAATAGTAAATTGAAATGTAGTTGTGATTGTGGCTCACATCTTCCTCTGGTTTTACGTCCAGTAACGGCTTCAACACCATCTATGGGTCGAGGATATGCTTCACATCCAATTTTCTTATAAATCGTCAAACAAAGTCTTTTAAAGTCATATTCACAAGACTATAATTCAGCAAAATATTGTCGTTTTTTTTTTTTACAAAATACAAAAAATAATAAAAAAAATTTTAAAAAAAATACAAAACAACACAAAAGTGAAAAATACAATAATGTTAAATTATTACTCTATCTATTAAATTTTATTCACCGACAACGGATCCAAAAACTTGACACACTCATAAAGTAGTTCTTTACTCCCAAGTATAAGAGTGTCGAAGTAATAAAATAACTCGATAAGTCCGAGGTCGATCCATATGGAATAGATTTAATATGATAAAATAATAATTCAACTAATAAAATAAAATAATAGGGTTAGGAGATCCACTCTTGATATTTTAAATATAATATAATTTTTACTTTTTATAAAATATAAATTATAATGATGACCCAATCAATTTATTTCATAATTATCAGCTATTAATTATGTCAACACATGTAATTCGTCTTGTCGATAATTAGTTCTGCCAAAGTACTAAATATGCCAAAATATATAAAACCAGTCATAAAGGCGGTGATAATATTTGTCTATAATAAGTACAGTTAGATACTCAATTATGTCAAATATATAAAACCAGTTATATATGTTGTACTGTATTGTCTATAATTAATCCAGATCTTTAATAGTCTACTCTCTCTTATTTATGGGATTCAAGTATTATATGTATCAATCGTGAACTGTCTACAGCTAGTTAATAAACCTAAATAAACAAGAAAGAGTATGAATTTTATTTGGAAAATTATTACAATTTAAAAAATTATATATAAATAAAAATTATATATATTTTCATACCAAAAGCTTCACCATTTACTCCCAGCAGAGAGCAAATTAGCATAATAAGATATAAATAAAAAAACTCATAATTTTATTACTGAAAGAAAAATAAATTATAAAAGAAAATTATACACACAATAGCTTATCCCACAAAGTCTCAAGAGAGACGTGTGGAAATTTGCTGAGGAAAATGAGACGTTGAGCACCTCTTGCTTTGCAATTTGCAAGTCTTTAAGTCTTGCAAATTGCAAGATTTTATGAAGAAAATATCAATCCATCAAAAGATGGATTGACAATTTATTAATTTTTTATTTTTTTTATTTTATTTTTTTGTCTTTTTGCTTTTGTTTTATGTTTTTAATAATTACATTTAACACACTTTGTATTTTTCATCAATTTCAGCCTTGAAAATTTCAGAACTATAAAATCTTGTAAACATCAAAGTTGTAGATAATTGAGTCTTCTTTAATTTGGAATTAGAATCGCCTCAATCCGATATCATAGTAAAATGTTAGGGCCAAAATATGAAAATTAAACAAGGTTAAAATTTCCGAAATTGTACATTGTTAGAACGCCCTTTTAAAGTTTCTAACCTCCAAAATCCAAAGTATTATATAACCTACATAAGCAATAAAAAAATCACAATAAAATATATAAAACATAAATTTAATTGTTATTTCAAAAATGTGCTAAATTAAGGGGATTAATGAAACTACAAATGTAAAATGATTAATTTTTCTTTTAATAAATGTGCACTTTTAGTGTTCATCAAAGGACGTTAAGGAAAGAATGTGAGGAAGACTCGAAGTCTGACATTCTTACCAAAGAGAGATCCGAAGAGGAAGGTTAGTTCAGAGCAACTTAGTTTTAAATTTACTCATATGGTTAGTAGAGCTTAATATGCATATTTAGGGTTCTCTAAGTCATTGTCCCTACCAAGTGACTAACCCTAAGAAGTTCTAACAATGGCAAAACAGTAAATTTACAGACATCATCAGGGCTAACAAGTCAAAAAATTCTTAAAACACATGCTTTCTACCTCAAAACACACCTAGAAAAGCACCCAAATATCCACACACAAACTAGAAGCACATACACATAAAATGAAGAACCAAGATTGTCATTAACTCACAAAACCCAGAAAATATCATACAAACATATCATCAAGTTTGCCACCATCATCACAGACATCAGTATAAGTGAAGAAAAGAAAACGGCCAAAGAAGAACTTATTTGTTGTACTGAAGGTTGATGGTGAAGGAAGATGCTTGAAGTTGGAGGATTTGCTTGAAGATCTGAGGAATTTGCTTAGACAAGATGAAGTGGTAAATGAAAAAAGTGAATAAGAACGATATTTAAATAAGCAGCCAAGCTGATTTTGGTCGTCATATTGGAGCAAATGCAAGGGATTGGTGACACGTGTGAGAGATATCGCCAACGTTGAATTCAAATGAAGGGCTTAGATTGGAGCCTCGAGCTCGGTTGATCACAGCTGTCTGAGTTTTGGCGCGCAGATCATTGATGTGCGACACCTAGCATCTCAGGGAGACATAGTAAAAAAAGATCTGATAGATGTGACTGACATTTAAGAAAGACCGGTATGCCTTCACATCTTCCTAGGGTTGATTCAGAAACCCTAGGAAGGCTTTTTAGTTGGCGATGAAAAAGAGAATCACAATGAAAATGGAATCTTTGGCATTATGTGCAGTAACCTGACTCGAGGAGTATAACTATGAGAGCATTCGCAAGAAGCCATTACCCGAGGGCATTGGCTTAATTTGTACCACCATCTTTTTTGAAGTTCCCGACATCAACTCACTAACTCGTTGATTCCAAGAACTATGAGACAGATGTTAATGGTGGTTTTTCACCCCGAGGAAGTTCAAATACCGATGAGGGATAAAAATGGGTCTGTACTTGGTCAAAAGAGGATGAAAGAGGCCCGAGGTCCCAGAGAGGCTGAAGTCATATAGAGGGACCCGACCCCATTATACAGAGGAGTTCTCCCGATGGCAGAACCTGCTGATGATGAAGCAAGTTGGGATACCGACCTAACCCAGAAAAGAAGTGTTGGATTTGGAAGCATTTGAGTATTTATGGAAGTCGACCTATAGGTGGTCAATGTTTTTTAACCCAACTTGGTTAAAGAATTCAGGATTTTCTGACAAGTATCATTCGCCTCGGCATGCTGACCCGATGAGCGGAGCATGGATCAAAGATCAATCTTTGCTTTAAGACATGTGACATATGCCTTAGATGAAAGGATAAAGCTTCTGGAAGACTTGTGATAATTATGGGAAAAACAACAGTTCTCATTGGAATTAACTTTTTCCAGTCGCCATAGGCAGATGAGTGACATAGCAGAGCCCCCATGGACCGCCATAAAGAGCAAGCAATTTTTGATAGCCATTTTTTATGAGTTTGTGTTTGTGTTTGTGTTGAGAGAAAATTTCAGGTTGCTTATTTATAAAGAAGATATGTTAAGGTTTTTTATTAGAGAAGATGATGGGTGTTTTATGAACTGTTACATAATGATTAATGTAATAACAATCAAATTAATGATTAGATTAAAAGATAAAAAAGCCAAGTGTGAAGTCTATTAAAAAATAAAGCATAAAGTGGTGATGGTACTTATGCAATTATTGTAGCTATTTGATGGTCGTCTTCTGGGTTGATAGATGAATCCATTCAAATCAGCTAATTTTAGGACGAAAAGAAATACACATAACATATCTTCAAAGAAAATGAACAATCATAGAATAAAGAAATTTAACATAGATCTTTTCAACTTCAAAATTGCTATTTATAAATACAAGAGTTAATTAATAAATAAAACATAACCTATCTCGTTAAATGGATTTCCTTCGATTTGTGAAAATTCATTAAAAAAACAAAGCAATTTATAGAGAGGGAGTTAAAGTCTTGAGAATGAATGTGAGAAGAGATTTTTGTTGAGAAGAGTTGTGAAAGCTCTATTTTTATAAGATTGATTGTAAAGTCTTTAAAATGATGTGAAATTAGTAATATAATGATTAATAAAATCTTAAAAAAAAGTTTAGTGTATATTTATCTCAGAATACTCGGCACGGTGTTAGGAAAATAGCCTGGAGCCTCCACTATGGTTGAAACTATTGTTGGGTTTCTATTATGTCCCAATGATCAATTCAAGTAATGAAACACATATGTGAATACTCGTAAAAGCATGGCGGAATCATACTTACAACGATCGACTTTTACGACGCGAGGAACATAAAAATCTTCAAGCTTTTCCTTCCTTGAAGTCTCGGCTTTGGGCTGATTTTTCTGCTCCATTTTCGGCCATGGTGTCCTCCAAGCTCCAAGCTTTGGGTGGTGATTCCATGCTCATAAGTTAGTTCCCTATCACCTTCGCAAGACCCTTTATGTGCTAGCATTAGAAAACTTGCCACAAATTTTCCATTTCACTTGTTCTTGCTCACGGTTTTGGCAAGCAAAATTGGGAGAGAAGGATTTGGCCCTTGGCCGAATTCTAAGGGAGAAGAGAGAGAGAGAGTTTTCTTTTGTTTTCTAAAAACAACAATAATGAAAAAGCTTCACAAAAATTTGGTATATCATTTCCAAAAGTCAAACCAAATTTTTGGAGCCAAAAATCTCATTAAATGCCTCACTACCACTTCTTTCATGAATAGTGACTGCATGTCAATCACTCAAAGTGACAAGACATCCATCACTTGAATGATGTGCGATGTGATGCGACGCGTGATGTGACTTGTGGGCCGCACTTGAATTCGAAATGCGAGTGCGCCCGCAAACACTCCCGGGCTCGGGTTCGCTAATTCCGAATTAATGAATTTTCCATTGCGACGTAATTAAATAATTATGC
>SKCR01015506.1:0-120826 GCA_019454045.1 Zanthoxylum bungeanum
AGGAGGCTTCGGAAGAGGAACGCCGAGTTTTTGAAACTTGGAAGGATGATGACTTAAGGGTTAATCATACATCCTTAGTTCACTCTCTCCGAAACTCAAACAACAATACTATGGCATGATTGATTCCTACAGTATGATGACGCGATTAAGACAATCGTTCGAGAACCAAGAACAAGTGATTGTTCATAAAGTCGCCATGGAACTGTTCCATGCGCGTCTGGATGAGGGGCAAAGTGTTAGCCCACATGTTCTTCAAATGATCGATTTGATCGATCAATTGAGGCAACATAATCTCATCCTGAATGAAATTCTCGGGAGGAGTGTCATTCTAGGTTCTCTGCCAGCTTCATTCCGACAGTTTGTGATGTACTTCAACATGCATGGGACTGTCTGCACCTACCATGAGCTGCATAGGATGTTGCTCACGGCAGAAGAGGACCTTAAGAAGGGATTACCAACACGCCTCCTAGATCTACTTCTCTTTCAGCTTCTTCCCAAGGAATGTCCAAGGGAAAAAACAAGAAAGGGAAGAAGAATAAGAAGGCAGTTGGTCCTCAACAGCAGCCAAAGATAGCCAAGCCCAAGAGGGCTTCTGAAGACAAATGCCACCACTGCGGCAAGGTCGGGCACTGGAAGAGGAACTGTCCAGATTACATTGCCCAGATCAGGAGGGAGAGAGCATCGACATCAGGTACTTTTATTTTTCCAGTTATTGATATATCTTTGGCTTGTGAAGCCGTTACATCCAACTGGATTTTAGATTCTGCTTGTCCCATTCACATTTGCAATACGTTGCAGGTGCTGAAGGAAAGTAGGAGGCTGAAGCCTGGAGTGATGCAGTTGCGATTCGGGAGTGAAGACTCACTGGATGCAGTTGCAGTGGGAGTATGCGAGATCTCATTGCCGAATGGGACACTTTTGTTAAATGAATGCTATTTTGTGCCAGGATGTGTGGCTAATATTTTATCCCTTTTTGTATTAGATACAGAAGGTTTTTGTATTAATATTAAGAATAGTTCTTTGTATTTATATGATAACAATAATATTCAGATCCTTTGTTGTCCAAATATGCATGGTCATTATACACTGCAAACATCAAAAGATATATTAAGTTCTGGAATTAATAAACGTAGATTACCTGAAATCAATAATACTGAACTTTGGCATATGCGGCTATGTCATATTGGGGCTAAACGCCTTAATCAAATGGTTAGGAATGGTTTGATACCAGATCTCACCATTGAATCCTTTCCAACCTGTGAATCCTGTATTCAGGGTAAAATGACCAAAGCCCCATTTTCTGGTGTTGGACACCGAGCCACAAACTTACTGGAACTCGTACATTCTGATGTATGTGGTCCACTAAGTCAAACTGCTCACAGTGGTTATTCATACTTCGTTACCTTTATCGATGATTTATCACGGTACGGTTATGTCTATTTGATGCGACATAAATCGGAAACCTTTGAAAAGTTCAAAGAATTCCGAAATGAAGTAGAAAAATAAACTGGGAAATATATTAAATGCCTTCGATCTGATCGAGGTGGCGAATATATGAGTGGTGAGTTCATTGATTATATGAAGGAGAATGGGATTCTCGCTCAATACACTCCTCCAGGTACCCCACAACACAATGGAGTATCTGAGAGGAGAAATCGGACTTTATTGGATATGGTCCGATCAATGTTGAGTTTCACAGATTTGCCCTATTATTTATGGGGCTACTCTCTCTTAACCGCCGCACATCTTTTGAATAAGATTCCTTCAAAAGCTGTTCCTACGACACCGTATGAGATATGGTTCGGTAGGAGACCAAATCTTAATTATATTAAGGTTTGGGGTTGTCCTGCCTATGTCAGGGTGACTCAGCAAAGTAAGCTTTCGCCTCGAGGGCAAAAGTTTAGGTTTGTTGGATATCCTCCGAACACGAGGGGATATCTGTTCTATGATACCGAGCATCGAAATGTATTCGTAGCTCGCTTCTCAAAATTTCTAGAAGTAGAATTTTTGTCAGAAGGTGGTGATCATAGACAGGTTATGCTTGACGAAGTACAACCTGAGAACAACGAACCAATGAAGGAACCTGAAGTTCAAGAAGATGAAGGACCTTCAACACATACACTCCGTAGGTCGCAAAGGGTATCCAGACCTCCTGAACGCTTGTATTTGATACAAGAAAAGAGTCTGGATGTTCTCTTAATAGAAGAGACAGATCCTTTCACCTATATAGAGAATCGATGTTGGACATCGACTTCGTGTGAAATGGCAAAGTGCCATGAAATCCGAGATAGACTCAATGCATGAGAATCAAGTTTGGGACTTGGTTCCGCTTCCAGAGGGAATTGTTCCTATCGGCTGTAAATGGGTTTACAAGAGGAAGCGAGGGCCTGACGGTAAGGTTGAAACTTACAAGGCCCGACTGGTAGCAAAAGGTTACACGCAGCGACCTGGTGTCGACTACGATGAGACTTTTTCAGCAGTTATAGAAATTGAAAAATTAGGGTTCATAACCTACTTCAAATTTGAGGCTTTTCATATATGTTGAGCATTTGGGTGTGTATATGATGCACACAAAGTTTCATGTTGATTGGATTACATATTGATGTGTTTTGATGCATGAAATGACAAAATGCAATCCCCCCCCTTGGAGGCTCTCGGCCAAGAATTAAAAAATGGGGATTTTGGTTCTTTTGGTGTTTTGATGATTCAAGCATGCTAAGTTTATCTTAGAAATGATTTAGAATCATTCAAAATTGATTAGATCAATTTCGGACTAAAATGGACAAATTACCATGTAGGGGTAATTTGGTAAATTCACTTGAATTTGATTCATTTGATTTTTTTTTTCATAATTTGATTATTGGAATGTTAAATAAATATGTTTATTTAATTAATCCGAGAAAAAAGTTTTGAAATCCGAAAATACGATTTTCGCCGCTTCCGCTGCCTTACCGGATAAACCCCCTAATAAAACCCCTTCAATTATTTTGCAGGATCGCTAGTGTCCCCTCCCTACAAATTCTCAATTGTGGACCTCGGGCGAAATCCAGCGTCCACAGTTTGGCGCCCACTGTGGGGCCCTATCGATTCATAGCATACAAAGATCTCTCCATCTACGATCCTTTTAAACACCAATACTAATATAGCATCACGCAACGAGCAGACTCCAAATCTTATTTTCACCAAATTAGCCATCCTCCAAAGATAATTACGAACATTGGAGCACATTTCTTCAACCTCCCAAAGGCCCGAGGCTACGGGTCACCCCAACAATCCTAATAATCTGACCTTATCTCTTAGAAGCATTCAACAATGGGGAAAACGATAATCCACCATCAGACGACCAGCCACTAAATCACCAAAAAAGAAGCCATATTTCTCCAGTCGACCGATCACAACAAGTCACCTCTTCCATGCGAAAGGAAATGCAAGAGTTCACAAGAGCAATTCTCTCCGATCTACCTGGAGTCAGACTACCAATAAGGAAAAGCCGAGTCGAGATAACATCGGACACTTCTTTCCTATAATCATCATCTCCCAATGACATGGAAAATTGATTTGTTCCTTCAGACTACGTAGAATGATCATTATCAACCCCTCCTACATGTGAAGATTGTCATATTCTACAGACAACATGAATGAAATATCATCCACTTCAGAATACATGAAAGGTTTGACATCTCCTCCAGACACACGACACGAGGCATGGATGAATTGTCATCTATTCCAGACTACATGGAAAGATTATCATATTCTGCACATTACAAGATGACATGTATGGATTGCCTTCAACTCCATACTACATGGTTGGATTGTCGTCTCTTTCAAACAACATGGGAAGGAATAAGGCGCGTCCCTTCAGTGGAACAATTTTTCTTACCATTCACCCCGTATGATCAAGCAATGTACTTGGCATGAGGAAGAAGTCCCAATCGACTATATTCAAATGAAGACTTGGCGTGGACATCACAGTCGACATTACCATGTATGGCTTACTCTTTTTAAGAATGTCTCAATCGAAATTAGTAAGGCATGAGACTTGTTAAGGATGTCTCATTCGACATTGGTGTGTTGTTTGGCATTAGTTAAGGATGTCCTAGTCGACATTACAATATATAGCTTGATAATTATTATAGATGTCCCAGTCGACATCAATGTGTGGCTTGGGACTTGTAATAGATGTCCTAGTTGACATTACAATTTTTGGGACTTGTTATGGGTGTCCCAGTCAACATTACAACATATAGCTTAGTAATTGTTATGGATATCCCATTCGACATCTACATGTGTGTAGATTGAGACTTTTTATGGATCCCAAAAGTGTATGGCTTGAGGCTTGATGTGCATCCCATTCACCATCTACATGTGTGTAGATTGGGACTTGTTGTGGACCCCAGACGCGTGTTTGGCTTGAGGTTTGACGTGCCTCCCATTCGACATGTACATGTGCGTAGATTGGGACTTGTTGTGGATCCCAAGCGTGTATAGCTTGAGGTTTGATATGCCTCTCATTCGACATCTACATGTGTGTAGCCTGAGACTTGTTGTGGATCTCAGATGTGTGTACAGATTGAGGCAAATGTGTCATTCGACATGACATTGATGAAGGCTAAGTATTTGACTGAGGTTCCATTCGACCCTACATGAAAGGATTGTCATATTTTCCATAATATATGGATGGATTTCCATCAACTATTGACTTCATTCGACCGTAGACCCTCACTGACCTTTGTCAGGTCTTGTAGAGTGAGGATTGTGGAATGAAGAATGAAGACCCTCATAGACCTTTATTAGTTCCAGTCGACATAAGACTCTCATGGACCTTCATCAAGTCTAATGGAGTGAGAAGTGGAGACCCACTTGGACCTTCATCGGGTCCAGTCGACCGTAGTCTCATATCTCTTCACCGGGTCTAGTCGACTGCAGCCTCTATTGGACCTTCATCAGGTCCAGTCGACCGTAGTCTCAAGACCTTAATAAGGCCTTTAAGAGTGTAGACTCCCATGTACCTTCATATGGTATGGTGGAGTGTAAGACTCCTATATACCTTCATTAGGTGTAGTGGAGTGAAGACTTTCTTGGACCTTCATCAGGTCCAATCGACCGTAGTCTCGTAGGTCTTCACCAGGTCTAGTCGACTGCAGTCTCTATTGGACCTTCATCAGGTCCAGTCGACCGTAGTCTCAAGACCTTAATAAGGTCTTTAAGAGTGTAGACTCCCATGTATCTTCATATGGTATGGTGAAGTGTAAGACTCATATATACCTTCATTAGGTGTAGTGGAGTGAAGACTTTCTTGGACCTTCATCAGGTCCAATCGACTGTAGACTCCCATGTACCTTCATATGGTATGGTGGAGTGTAAGACTCCCATATACCTTCATTAGGTGTAGTGGAGTGAAGACTTTCTTGGACCTTCATCAGGTCCAATCGACTGTAGACTCCCATGTACCTTCATATGGTATGGTGGAGTGTAAGACTCTCATATACCTTCATTAGGTGTAGTGGAGTGAAGACTTTCTTGGACCTTCATCAGGTCCAATCGACTGTAGACTCCCATGTACCTTCTTATGGTATGGTGGAGTGTAAGACTCCTATATACCTTCATTAGGTGTAGTGGAGTGAAGACTTTCTTGGACTTTCATCAGGTTCAATCGACTGTAGACTCTCGCGTACCTCCATCAGGTTAGGTGGAATATAGACTCATATATACCTTCATCAGGTATAATAGAGTGAGGAATGTCTTGGACCTTCATCAAGTCCAATCGAATGTAGACTCCCGCGTACCTCCATCAGTTTAGGTGGAGTGTAGACTCACATATACCTCCATCAGGTATAGTGGAGTGAAGATTTATCTGGACCTTCCTCTGGTCCACACGACATGTAGCATCGGTTTGGTCCCTCTTCGATACCAAACGAATGAATGTCTATCTAGTCTCATCAAGTCCAGTCGACCGGGGACATCCCCTATGGACTCATGTAGAGTCAAGTTATAGATATGGACTACACATGTCGTATGACTTATATCCTGAACCTTCATCTGTTTCAGTCGACCTGAGACATCCCACATGGACTCATGTAGAGTCAAGTTATAGACATGGACTACACATGTCGTATAACTTATAACCTGAACCTTCATCTTGTTTAGTCGACCGGGGACATCCCCCATGGACTCATGTAGAGTCAAGTTATAGACATGGACTACTCATGTCGTATGACTTATATCCTGAACCTTCATCTGGTTCAGTCGACCGGGGACATCCCCCATGGACTCATATAGAGTCCAGTTGTAGACATGAACTACACATGTCGTATGACTTATATCCTGAACCTTCATCTATTTCAGTCGACCGGGGACATCCCCCATGGACTCATGTAGAGTCCAGTTGTAGACATGGACTACACATGTCGTATGACTTATATCCTGAACCTTCATCTGGTTCAGTCGACCGGGGACATCCCCATGGACTCATGTAGAGTCCAGTTGTAGACTGGACTACACATGTCGTATGACTTATATCCTGAACCTTCATCTGTTTCAGTCGACCGGGGACATCCCTCATATACTCATGTAGAGTCAAGTTATAGACATGGACTACACATGTCGTATGACTTATATCCTGAACCTTCATCTGGTTCAGTCGACCGGAGAAATCCCCCATGGACTCATGTAGAGTCCAGTTGTAGACATGGACTACACATGTCGTATGACTTATATCCTGAACCTTCATCTGTTTCAGTCGACCGGGGACATCCCTCATGGGCTTATGTAGAGTCAAGTTCAAGACCTGACCTTCATCTGGTCGACAGTGTCATTCCCACCAAACTCATAACGACCTTTTAGACCAACATCCATATCTGGTCGACTGAGGTTCATTATGGGTATTTATTTAGCTTTATCAAAATTGTGTGATCTTTGACAGGTCCAAACGACATCAACGTCCATGTACGCTTACATGCTTTATACATACCTCATACGACACACGCGACAAATACTCTCCAAGACAATGACTCATTGACTTAGAGAGTAGGGGCCAAACTGTATGAGCCAAATTTGGTCCAATGGCAATTTCGACCTTTTGCTTCAGACCCAACACTGAACGCCCCTAGACTCCCCAACATAAGATCCAGGCCCGAAGATTCACGGGCCCACTCCCAGTAAAATACCCCATATCTAGGCCATAACCAAGACCTACCATACGCCAGCCCACGAAATGCCCAAGCTAATAACTACCCCTTACAATTCGACCATTTCTGGCATCCAACGGTCAAGACATAAAGACCCCTCATGAATTGGCCGTTACTAGATCCAACTGACGAGCAATTAAAGGCGATAAATACACACGTTTCACAAGTCTGTATATATAAGAGAAGAAAGTCTACGAGAAGGGACATTGAAGCTCTCCTACTCATAGCCTAATAGCATTCACTCCATAGCTCTCACAATAACCGACCTACGGCCCTCACGGCAGCACACATGGATCAAGGTAATATCTGCCTTTGCTCTTCTTCCTACGGTATCAATAGCTTACTTCCACTACTGACTTGAGCGTCGGAGTGCCCCTGGCACCCACCACACCGGTGGGTAGTATACTCCCGCTCACTCTACTTTATTTTGCAGGATCGCTAGTGCCCCCTCCCTATAAATTCTCAATTGTAGACCTCGGGCGAAATCCAGCATCCACACCCCTATGATAGTACAACTCGTCATTAGAAGTTTAGAACCTCTAACTCTCACAAAATTACATGACGTCGAAAATTTTATTGTACAAGTAAATGCAATTACAATTATTTTGTTTAAATGTTTCTTTGTTTCGCGTTCACTTCATCTACCTCGAGAATATTAAATTTTGATGCAGATGCTTATGCGTGGTGTTGGGTTTTTCGTCATAACTTTAAATCAATTTTCATAAAAGGTCTAAAAACTTTATAATTTAATTTGTTTCAAAGGAACGTAGGAAGACATTTTTTAAGAGGTCGTTTTTTTCTGAACCAATTTATAAACTATAACAACATACACCAAAATTCTTTTAATAAATAACAATTTAATCCTAATGTTGAGTTTTAAGTTTTTTTAATAATATATAATTAAGATTCCATCACATTTGATTTATTATCAATAGCTTCATATTGCCTAGAATAACAAGACCAAAATAACAGAAAATTGGAAGGAAAAAAAATAACACTACGTATATATCAAGCACTTTGAGCTTCTAAGAAAGCATTGAAGTCCTCCCTGGCCTTGCAAAGGCGAGGTGTAATGCAAGAAGCCGGCGATGTAGGAGACGATACAGAAAAAACGAACATGTCGAGGAGATTCATGAGATTTTCGAGCTGTTGTTGTTCTGCTTGAACCATTTTTTGAGAACACACTTTACATCCTCATTGAAGACGAAAGCTGCATTGATGGGAGAGTGAGCATCATTCACACTGTTTCTGATCAATTCAATGGCAGATCAAAGTAAAGATTCATGGAGTCTCCTTCTTCGACGTGTTCATTAAAAATGGAAGATGATGCCCATGAGCCACACTCGAATTTTTCTAAAGAAACTGTCCTGGAAATCACATTTTCCATCGCAACCATTTCCTCCTTTCTTGGCCTCACCGCCTTTGCTTTGCTGAATCCTGGGAGAAACAAGCAAAGGGCACTGCATTTGAACTCCTGATCATCATCATGAGAATCGACGTTATTGCTACCGTTGTTATGAATGTACTTGTTGGTGCCAGCTATGGAGAAGCTGGCATTCGACACTTTGTTGTATTCGTCAGCGTCAGGTTTATGCAAGCAAAAGTCTAATTCATCTGAAGGAGCACAAGCTCTTCCTTCACCACAAGACTTGCTCTTGCTGAACAAGCTATCTTGCAGTGAAGTGAGACGAGATTGTGCTACAGAGGATTGCTGGCAGACTGTGTTGTGTACTTTACGAGGAGATGCTTGACTTTCATTTTTCCACCTCTTCATCGACAGAAATGAGTTTAATCGAGGGGATGATACAGCTAAGTTCGAGAGGCTGCTGCTTAAGAACTTGGGTTTTGCAGGGGGTATAACTGGTGGCAGAGGCACTGTGTTGTCCCTTGGGGGTGTAATAATAGGAGGCAACATCAAACTAAAACTGGGTTCTCTTATTGATATCGGATCCACCGATATCTGCTTTTCTTTCTCGGGTCTCTCCTTCTTTACCGGATTTTTAGCTTCTTCGATGGTGAAGAAGCTTGAGTCATCAACACCATTGCGGACTTCGTCTTGTCCTGGAAATGACATGATGTTAAAGAGGCAGAAACTTCATGGATGAAGCAAAATATATATTGAAGGAGAAAGAAGAGGAAATAAACAAGATATAGGACGTGGGCAGCATTCCATTGGCATGTTAGCTAGTAGTGATTTGCATGTTCTCCAATCTCAATTGCCTGCATAATATACATGGGCACATCTCCATAAAATTAGATCTTCTGCATATGAAAATCAACAGGACTGGCGCTATTCATGGTAAATATATAACAGAATAATTTAGAACCATAACTCTTAGTTATTTATAGAGTATGATAAAAATAAAAAATAAAAAATTAGGGAGTTATAGATGGGCCGCTTGGCCCATCTATGACCGCTCTGAAAATCAGCAAAGCACTGCATGCAACAACTAACTGAATATCTTTTACTCTAATGAGAGCTGACTTTTCTAGAATGCTGATGGCTTGGTGACATTTATAGTAAGGAAAACACAAACAAAACAAGAGCTTCAAGGGAACGCAAGACATAATTCCCACTTTTAAGTATCCATGTGCTTGCATCGAAATGAAATTTATGCATGCAAGTATCTACAAGGCACAGACAATTTACTAATAAAATGGAAAGGAGTCTTTGATCATAAGTGTGAATGAAAATCCTAGCTTGGGCACTAGATTTCAATGCTGTCCAATAGCTCATCATCAATTAAAAGAGGAAAACTATTTTTTTTTTGAATCGTTGGAAATCCCGTCGTCGTCAAACCATCCATTATGGGCTTAAGCGGAGCAAGTAAAACCCACGACTGTTACAAGGTCTTATAAGAACCGCACTCTTTGAATTCGAACCCAGGATTTAATGTGAGCTTCCGCCTCATATGCAACCAAACCACACCCTTTTGGTGGGAAAAAATACTTTACAAATGGGCACCCAACAGAAATGCTCATTTCATTTCACAATGCGATATACAAAGTATTGAATCTGGCGAATCAAAAATTATAAATGGAAGTGAAAGGGCAAGACAATTTGTAATGGAGGGAATTATAGAATAAAATTAAGACAACAGAGATCTCAATGATGACTGGAAAAGCCGTGACTAAGTACAATGATCCAAAACCCTGCAAGAGAATTAGCTTCCTTGGTCGACAAGACAATTCCAAACAGTGGATCTGTTAATGTTGTCCTCACAAAGATGTGCACTTCAATCAGAGTTCATATTCTAAAAGAATATTTAAAAATTATATTAGTCATTCAGCATTTAAAGAATATAACAGTATAACAATGGTATTCCCTCAGAGCTTGAATCAAATCAATTTCAATTATCAATTTGAGGTCATAAATTGCTATTTGTGTGCAGAATTAGAAGTCATAAATATAAGAAGGTGAAAGCAAGTGCAGGTTTGTAACCTTTTACAACTTGACCAGTGTAACAGCTGCTACTTTAATGAAAGCAACAGCAACTTCAAAAACCAATGGACCAGACAGCCTCCTGGTGAATAGGAAAATTTATTCTAAAAAAATAAAAATTATATATATTTATAAATTATTTATATATATATTTTTTATTTTTTATATTAAAATCGGGCCGGATAAAGCCCGGCCCGAGCCCGAGTCCGAGTCCTAGACGGGCATGGTAGGGCTTTTCCCAGGGCGAACCTAATTATTTCTTCTCGGGCTGGGCTTATCAAAGCCCGGGCCCGACCCGGCCCATTGCCATGTATCGTCATCACTGGTCTCACCATCTTTTCAGCAACTGAATCCCAATCAACGTTTAGTAAAACTTACAACAATATTCAAATCACAATATACACATATTCATATATCAATTCAACATCATTAGCCCAAATCCCGAGCCTATAATAACTTTCCGCACATATTTTTGCTCAACCATAATTTTGATTAAGTTTGTAATTCTCTTCCAATCACTTATCAACTATTTAAATAACACAATTAAGTAAATTAGTCACCCTTTAAGGCTAATTAGATTTTGAAGCACATAACACGCATAAATCGAATATAAACGATAAATTACACAAAAATCAATATTCGGAGGCCTGTTACTATTCGAAATGGTCAGGATAGCACGAAGGAAGTCCCGTGAGAAAGAAGTCGACATTCTATCAGACACGTGGGCGCACGCGTCGTGACATTAGCATGCGTGTGGTCCTCCAATGTCGTGGCTTCTACCAATGTGTGAGCGCCACGTGCTATCTAGAATTCAAATTTTCCAGTGGGCGTGCAGTCATCTACCTCCCCTGGAATTCCGAATCAATAAGAAATCGTGAAAAATCAAAGAAATTTCTTATCGAGAGTCAATGAAAATCAGTGATTTCTGTTGCTAATAATACTGTCAAAAATATTCTCCTCATCGAACTCTACACTTTCCTCAAAAAGTCCTAATCGAAATCAACTTCTAATAAAATGGATTGAGACAATTTGCTCACATTTTCTCCTTTTTCTTCTTTTCCTTTTCCATTTCCTTCTTTTGCTTTCTCTTTCCTCCCTTCCCCTCAACGACAATTCTCTCAAAAAGTAGACCATTTTAAATACCCACGGGTCCACAACTCCCAAGTCAATTCTAATCATAAATTTTAATCTCACTTAATTATCTCCTTGGTACTAGCCCTAAGTCAATTACATCATAAACTTTAATTTTTTTATATCCCCAAATTACCCCTAAAATTTCAACACACCCAATATTAAACATTACTACATGTAAAAATAATCTGGGGGTGTTAACCACTAATTTCCTTCATAAGAAACCTTCTACTTCTCACACAACCAAAACAAATTTTAATAAGACGTGGCAATTTTGACTATTTTGATTCCAAAATTACCCTCCTCCTCCTCCTCATTCCTGGAATAAACCATTTCTTAATAATTTTATATTTCCTTCTCTCACTTCTAAAGCTTGAAATCTTAAAAAGAAAAATATTTTCTTATTTTTTCAATCTCTTTGTTGATTTTGATTTCTGTAGCAATCCTTTATATTTTTTATTTTTTATTTTTTCCCTCTGATTAGTCATGATTGAAAATTGTAGGTATTATTCCAAAATAAAAATATATAAAATTGAACCATTGGGCCCAAGTTCTGAGTTCGTGTTTTAAACTTACTTTAGGCCCATTAATTTTAATGTTTTTCATCAGTATTAAAAGAATGTGGCTTTTAGATTTCAGGGAAAATTAAAAAAATAATTCTTTTTAAATTTTTTTAATACTCAAAAATAGAAAAAAAAAATTAATAATTCAATGTTTTTTTAGTGTTCCTTTTTTGTCTTAAACCTAAAAAATTTAGTTATAATATATGTATTTAGAATTTAAAAATAATTTATATAATAAAAAAAAAAATTATTAACAAAACCCGACTCTTCTAAAAAAAGGCACTCGGACACCTAAATTCAGTATTAAGTCCTTAAACTTTTTACTAAATTTTTTACCATATGCATTTAAATTAAAGGTTAAAATTTAATTATATAGAAATTTTATCCAATAAATATCAATTATAATTTGTAAAAAAACAATAATATATATTTCGGTTCAACACTAAATCAATATTACTGTCAAATGATAAATGATTGTACAAGTTACTAAATTAACCATCTAGTAAACTAGTGTCACATCAACACGTTGAATAAAAATATTGGGAATTTACCTCGATCTCCTAGTATTATCAATTATTGATTATGGTCCAATGTCCAAACTAACTTGTTTTATTTTTTATAAATATTTTAATCCATTATCTAAGGAATTATTTGAAATTAAATATGAAGCACCACCCCTCATGTTGAAATGTAATCAAACCCCTTTCAGAAAATGCACTGCCTTTGTCTGGGTAAGCCCATAAAATAAGTATTGTAACTGGCCCAAAATAGACTGTCAACTTACTTTGAACGAGAAAAATGGACTTCATATTCTGATTTCTGACAATTTAATTACCCAGCTAGATATGTAATTAGTCAAAGATAATGCATCATTTTCGTTGGGTATTTTGTTTTGACACTGTTTCACGTTCATGGTAAAAAAGAAACGAACTAATTAACGTAAGTTAAACTAACGATAAAAGTAGATTATCTCTGAAATTCAAGAGACAGTTGAAGTTTTGTATGATTCAATTTAAACCGAGAGTGTGTAATATTGTAACTGTTTATAAGTTAGATAAGGTTGCTTGTAAGGGGAATGTAAATAGTTTTTGGAGGAAATACTTTCCTTCCTCTATTGTAATCAATGATATATCTTAATTTCTAAAAATAAAAATAAAAACAAACCAATGATAAAAGTCATATTTCGTTTCTCAATGGTGAAGTAAGACATATACCCAAATGCGTAGCCACGTTAGGATAAGTCGGGACACGTGCCTCGGTTGGATTTTAAAAATTTTAAAAATATAATTTAAAATTGATTTTTTTTAAAAAAAATTTTGCGAAAAATTCTTAACTAAGTTTTAAAATTATGCTAATGATCAAACTAATTTTTAAAAGTTTCAACTTGTTTATGATATAAAAGTACAATTATTTGAAATTTATTTAGTTATTTTGATTTCATAAAAATCCATTACCCACGGTCAATAAGTAGTACCTTACAAACAAATTTAGAATATAAGATAATGATTTTTTTTTTCATTTTTTTCCTACTTCTTAAAATATATATATATATATATATTATATATATATATATGAATATTTTAGATTTAGTTCTTTTAAGTTATTTACCTTAAAAAAATCTATAAGTTACAAATAAAAACTTTAAATTTGTCTCATAATCACAGTGATATCGATTCGTCAAACATTAATTATCCAAGTATGAATTGAAAATAAAATTATTATTCATCGGTTTCATTACATGAATTCCGATTGAATAATAAAATAACTATTAAAGTTGTTGTATTATATATTATAATATATATATAATAAATTTTGAACATATCCCGACTGAACAAATTTTATGAATACGTCTATGTGCACATAAACTTCTTTAGTCGGAACAAGTTAATGTGATCTCATATGAATAGCATTTCTTTGATTCGTCATTTATATTCATGGATCACTCATTTTACAATCCCCATTATATATATTCTAAAATCGAAATCTCTCATAGTGGCATGCTCGATATTGCAGTTGAAGTTCTGTCCAGAGTAAAGATCATGACCTCTAATTTGATTCTTGTGTACGTTTCCAACTGTTTAGCTTAAACTTTTTCCTTTTTTAATTTTATAGTCAATAAAATTATCATGAAGAGGAGAACCAAAATGAATGATTACGGACGATTGTGT
Organism: Zanthoxylum bungeanum; assembly: GCA_019454045.1. Classification (NCBI taxonomy): domain Eukaryota; kingdom Viridiplantae; phylum Streptophyta; class Magnoliopsida; order Sapindales; family Rutaceae; genus Zanthoxylum; species Zanthoxylum bungeanum. The sequence continues at coordinate 14,492 of SKCR01015506.1, forward strand.
AGGTACTAAAAAAAAGAAGAGCGAAAGAATAAAGAAAGGAATAAATATTCGGTGTCGCTGTTTGAGTCAGCTCAGCTGAAGCCAAGTCCCAAGTTTTTTATTCTTTTTTTTTTAAAAAAAAAAAGAAAAAAAAAGAAGGTAAAAATGTAAAGCTGATACGTATAAAAAAGCATTAAGCATGCATGCATGCAGCGGAATATATATCTGACAAATTACTTTTAGAGCCACCCTTGGACACCGCAAATTCATAAAGCAGTTTATGATCGATCATGGATTCGGCCGGACGAATTTCATCTATTCATCACCTAATTGTACTACAGGTGCCAATGCTCAGTGCCATGTTTTTTTTTTTTTTTAAAAAAATTATTTATTTATTTATTACCATTTCACTGATATAGAAATTGGACAACCATACTCTCCTTATTATATTTTACTCTCCTTATTATATTTTATGAAATAAAAAGATGCATTATTCATTTATCAAAGTGTTTGTTTAATATCACATATTGTAAATTATATTATTTACCCTAAATTTCTCATGTGTCTTTAGACTTAGTGTATGTGTGTCATACACAAGATGATTTAAATCTGAAATTAGTAATATAGAATAGTCCATAGAGAGCAAACAAAACAGGTACTTTGTTTGCGATTTATCTATAGTTGCGGTCCATTCTATAAAACCTTGATCCGGGATCATCCATGTGAAGACATGAGAATGAAGACACCTTATATGATATGATCATATAGGACTGGACCCATACAGAAATGAGTTTCTTATAATATTCGTTAAATAAAGAAATTCATTTCAATCTACTAAATAATCATATATGAATTGATCTGAATCCTAAAATGTACTACGAACTCTTGCACGACAGTCTATATCCTTTGATTTACAAGGTGAGGTTGCTGTAGCAATCCCGACCAATAGCTTTGTACTTTGGGGACATGGTTTGGTGTGTAGCTGTGGACGTTTTAAATAGATAAAAAGTTCACTCATTGCAAGAAGTAAACGATTATATTCCTTAGGGTTGATTTAGTACTTGAACAATTAGAGCGCTCAAGTCTTTCTATTACGAATAGAAAGATTAACATTAATAATGATTATGAATAAGTCGTTCATTAGAGAATCAATAGTACTTAAGATTTAAAAAAAATTAGAGGGGGTATAATGGACATTATGACCCAACTCTAATTATGAGATACTCGTGAATAGCCAATCCGTATGTAATGACTATCTCGATGGACACCAACATGATTCGGTTTATATTATCTATCAACGGCAACCGAGAGTGCAACTTCAGGTTTTTAGTGGAATAACACGAAGTTAATAATTCAGAATATTTATTTAAGAGTTTAATTAATATTTCAGGATTACTGGAGTTCGGAACCGTAGGTCTATTTGGTCCCCGTGCTAGCTCGATATACTGTACCGGATTAAATATAATTAGATAGTCCAATAACATACTCACATATGTATAATACATATGATTAATACGATTAAAAATATTATTTTGTCACACTTGAAATTATATATTAATTTTAATATATAGTTTTATAATAAATGATTATATGATAATTATTTATTATAAGTTATTAAATTATATTATATAATTTAATAAAAGTTTATATTTTTGTATTTTTTAAAATAGGTTTTTGGAAAACTTTGGTTGGTTTTGGTAGTTACAACTTTTAAAATGTGATAAAATTTTCATTTTTGTAACATCTAATGCCATTATAGAAAGTAAATTTTATATTACAAAATTTTGAAAAATCAATAGTGTTAGCCAATTCTTACACAAAGGGGAGGGGAATGGTCTATTTTATTTTGGAAATAAAAAAAACCTACATATAAAAAGAAAATTAAATTATCTTTTTGCCTAACCCAAGCCATTCTAACTCTATCCACATTTTCTTGTTCTTAGTATTCTCTCAAGAATTGAAAATATAAAAAGGAAGAACAAAAAAAAAACCAAAAACAAAACTTGTGTGACATTTTAATCTCTAAAGAGTTTAGAGATTTATTTGTGAGTATAACCCACTCTATTTTCTGTTGGTAAGGAGATATAGCACGAAAGACTATTTGGTGTCGAACAATATTCATCATCTTGTCCTTCTCAATACATCTCATGGCAGTGAGCAATCTTCTGCTCACTGTCGCATATTACTTTGTGTAACGGGGCTCGGTTCGAATTGTTTTTAATTCATAAATATTGGGTAATATTTAGAGGTGTTTTAAGACTGTATTGAGACTATTTTTAACTGAAAAATCAGACCTGAAACACAATAGCAGTTCACGCATAAAAGGGGTTGATTTGGGCAGTGAATTGTGCGCGCTTTTGGGTCCAAAATAGTCCAGATCTGATCCGTTATTCCAGAGCTATTCAGGGGCTGAAATTTTGTTCAAAATAGAAGTAAATTTGAGTGAAAGTGTTGGTAACATTCAGCTGCAAAAGGGGAAGGGCATAAATTTTTTTCAAGTTTGATCCCGGATGCCTAACGTGTTTCCGATGTGTTAGGAAAGTGGTTCCTATAGTTGGTATCAGAGCGAGGTTGAAAAGTGTTCTTAACCCTTCTCTTTTTCATTTAAAGTTACTGTTTTTATTTGTTTATAAGAGATATAAATGATTTTATGCATGTTTAGATGAGTACGCACAAAGTAATATTCATGAGATGAATGTTTAATTATTGATTCATGTGATGAATATTTTTTTGCATTGGTCGTAAATTTTGTCGGCTTTTTTTTTTAAAGTTGTTTTTGGTTTTGAGATATAAGGCCAATTTTTACAAATGTTGTAAATTAAAATTTTCTTATGTAAAATTTCATCATTTGTAATTTGGACTGCCAAAGTCGCAAAAGGAGCCAATATTACCATGGAGTAAGATTTGAAGACCAATGGATCCCTTGGGAATTTTATGTACTATTTAGATTAGTATAGGAAAAATAAGAGTCATGTCAATTCAAAATTAATTTTTATGTACTATTTAGATTAGTATATGAAAAATAAGAGCCATGTCAATGCAAAATTAATTTTTATGTTGTATGTATGTTTAATTCGAAATGTTTGAATAACATGTCATATAGCTTAGGGTGCATACTCTTGCATTTTCATATGCCATAACATGTTTTGCATACATGGATATTCTAGACATAAAATATGATTTTATGTAATTTAAAATGGTTAAATTGGAATATGGTATGCATGAAAATAATAATAATTAGATTAATTGCTTTAATGGTTTAAAATTGAAAATTCTAAAATAATGGCTTTAATAAGTACATCATGAATTCCATTGGTATATAGGATGGAAACCCGGACGTCAATTTCATAGCTGATTCTGAATGGAAGATAATGTGGTCTGCACTCGGAATACAACTCCACGTACCATTGGAATTTATAACGCGCCTAGATTAATTAAATGGTTTAATTAAAATTTTATCCATTTTAGAATTTTAAATTTTAAACTTATTAGTGACCAATATTTTAAGAGTTAAAATAAGAAAGGTCACTAAAACTATCTTAATTAAATTAGTTTAATTAAGTAAAATAATTAGAGACTAATGAACATTAGTGAGTTAAATTTTAAAAGTTAAAATTGGTAAAGTCACTAATAGTACACTAGTGTATATAAAAGTTATGTTTTAACCGCTATAAATTTATTGACACTAATAAATTAAAATATTAGATATTTTAAAATAGAAACTTTATTTTAAATAGTGAGTGGGAGAGGGATATACGATAATATATCTCGCGATCTCCATTGTTAGTCCGAAAACGTGAGATTCAAAAAGCGCCTTGAGACAACTTTGTTTTCGTCCCCTACGGATGGTGTCCATTTTGGGTCAATATCAAGTTTGGATTCCGAGAGGATAGAGAATCTAGATGTATCTGGTGAACTGACATACCCTACGGCGACACTTCACTAGTTAAGTCCAAGGATTCCGAAACAACGGGTCACACTCACAAAAGAATGATTAAATGTTAATCGAAATTCTTTGATCAAATCAAACGGTGGTTGGTTAATATAAGAATAAGAGTTATTCTAGAATATATTATTCAATTGAGATTGTCTCGATCTATCATGTAAATACTTGACCGACCATATGGCGGCACTTATTTGTGAGATGATAGATTTTCGTGGTATAGTAATTCTCTTAGGTTTCTAATTCATTATTCATGGTTCATGCATCATGTTTAATTTTATGCTTAAATGTTTGATAATTTTAATATGCAATGAATGAATATTAAATGCATGTTTACTTTATTTTATTTCATCAATGATTTCTCTAATAATTGCCATTCTCTCTGACGATAAATTAACGGGAGAAAATTATGTCAAATGTAAAAGTAACATGAACACCATTCTGGTCTGTGAAGACCTTAAGTTTGTCCTAACGGAGGAGTGTCCTCTTGAGCCGGCCTGAAACTCTAGCCAGGCTGTGCGCGATGACTACCAAAAATGGGTCGCTACTAATGAGAAAGCATGTTGCTACTTGCTAGCAGAGATGTCTGAGGTTCTTGCTGCAAAGCATGAGCCTATAGCTACAACATCTCAGATGATGGAGTCATTGCAGGGCATGTTCAGGCAGCCTTCAGAGCATCAGCGTCATGAGGCTATGGTTTTAGCGATGACTGTTAGGATGAAGGAATGGACATCAGTCTGAGAGCACGTGTTAAGGATGATGGCCTATCTCAATACTGTCGAAACTCATGGAGCTCGTATTGACGAGCTTAGCCAGGTGACCATGATCATGGAAACTCTTCCGAAAAGTTTCCTACAGTTTCAAAGCAACTATGTTATGAACAAGTTGTCTTTTACTTTGACCCAGCTACTGAATGAGCTCACCCATTATGAGTCCATGCTGGTGGATCCTCGTAAGCCCAGTGGAGAGGCAAATATTGCTGAATCTTCTAAATTTTCTAAGAACAAGAAGATACTGGGAAGGCTAAGACTAAGCCTATGAAGAAGAAAACAAACAAGAAAGGCTTCAAGGAAGCCAAGCCCAAGGGAAAGTATTTACACTACAACAAGGACGAGCATTGAAAAAGGAACTATCTTATATACCTTGCTGAACTGAAAAAGAAAAAGGCTACAGGTAAATACGATTTACTTATTATCGAATCTCTATTAGTGGAGGATGATAAGTCCGCATGGATTGTTGATTTTGGGGCCACTAACTATGTTTGTTCTTCTTTGTAGCTACTTGACTCATGAAAGGGACCTTGCCGAATGTGATTACACCATGAGGGTCGGGACAAAGGATGCCGTTTTAGCAAGAGTAGTGGGAGTTTCTAGTATATATTTTTTAAATAATAGTTATTTAAATTTGAACAATGTGTTATTTATTCCTGGTTTTCGCAGGAATTTGATTTTTGTTTCAATTGGATGATGGTTTTTCTGTTTCGTTTAATAGTCATTTGGTTATTATTGGTAGAAATGGATTAACTATATGCACATGAAACTCTGAAAATAATTTATATATGTTAAGATCGTTTACACATAATTCACTGCTCAACACTAAAATGTTTAAGGTTGAAAAATCTAAAACAAAACGGAAAAAAGATTTCTCACGATGACACATATTTATGGCATCTTAGATATGGTTATATCAGTCTTGATCAGATAGATAGATTGATAAAGAACGGAGCTTTAAACCAGTTAAAGCTTGAAACTTTACCAATCTGCGAATCCTATTTAGAAGGAAAAATGACTAACATATCTTTTACTGGAAAATGTATAAGATCCAATCAACCACTTGGGCTAATACATTCGGACGTTTGCAGACTAATGAATGTAAGAGCGCGAGGTGGTTATGAATACTTCGTCACAATTATTGACGATTATACAAGATATGGGTACGTTTACCTATTGCAGCACAAGTCAGATACTTTTGAAAAGTTCAAAAAATATCGTGTGGAGGTTGAGAACCAATTAGGTAAAACGATCAAAACTCTATGATCGGATCGTGGAGGAGAATACCTTGACATAGATTTCGAGGAATTCTTATATGAGCATGGGATAATATCCCACTCACAGCACCTGGAATACCACAATAAAATGGTGTTGCAGAGAGGAGAAATCAGACACTACTATACATGATAAGATCTATGTTTAGTTATAGTTCATTACCTAGTTCGTTCTGGGGGAATGCATTGCAAACTGCAATATATATCCTTAACGTAGTTCCATCTATGTTTGTTCCTAAGACTCCCTTAGAGTTCTGGAGTGGTTGTAAAACTAGTTTACAATATTTTCACATATGAGGGTGTCCACTGTCCAGTACATGTGCTGAAGAATAAAACTACTAAGTTGGAGCCACGTTCACAGGTGTGCATATTTTTAGGCTATCCTAAGGAGACTAGGGGTGGATTATTTTATAGTCTTGAAGATAACAAAGTGTTTGTATCGAAAAAGGCTACTTTTCTAGAGGAGGACTATATGATAGAGTTTAAACCTCGAAGTAAAGTGTTACTTGAAGAGATACATACTGGTTCGACCAGCACACCATCGTCAACAACAGTTGATAAACACATAGCACCTTCAACATCTGAGCATCAGATGCATGATTCTCAAAATGATTTTCCACCTAGACGCAATGGGAGGGTTATACGACAACCCGATCGCTATCTAAGAGTTGGAGAGGCAAAAGTTATCGTTTTCAGAGATGGCATATATGATCCATTGGGAATGATGTAAAGATATTATCGGACTTGAAAACCCGGCTAGCTAACCAATTTCAAATGAAAGATTTGAGAGATGTCAGTTATGTCATTAGGATACAGATTCTTCCGGATCGCAAGAAACGACTATTAGCTACGTCTCATACATCCTATATCGACAATATCTTTGTGCAATTTAGGATGCAGAATTCCAAGACAGGCAATTTGACTTATCGACATGAAATTCATTTGTCGAATGAACAGTCTCCTTAGACACCTCAATGAGTTGAGGAAACGAGACATATCACATATGCCTCAGGAGTTGGTAGTCTCATATATGTTATGTTATGCATGAGACTGGACATCTGTTTTGCAGTGGGAGTAGTCAGTAGATTTCAGTCTAACCCATGATTAGATCATTGGGTAGCTCTGAAACATATGATCAAGTATCTTAAGAGAACGAAAAATTATTTGATTGTATATTCTGGTGATGATATGATCCTCAGGGGATATACAGACTCTGATTTTCAGACAGATGTCGATTCTAGGAAATCAATATCTGGATCAATGTTTACCCTAAGTGGTGAGGCCATTGTATAGATGAGCATAAAGCAATCTCGTATTGTTGACTCCACTATGGAGGCTAAGTATGTATCAGCTTTTGAAGCAGCTAAGGAAGCAGTCTGGCTCCAGAATTTCTTGGGAGATCTGGAAGTTGTTCCATATATGGATAAACCATTCACACTTTATTACGATAATAGTGGTGCAGTAGCGAATTACAAAGAAACAAAAATCCATAAGAGGGGAAGCATATAGAGAGAAAATATCATCTCATTAGGGAGATAGTACATAGATGAGACGTTACTGTTACAAAGATTACATCCGCTGAGAACCTGGCTGATCCGTTTATAAAAATCTTGTCGGCTAAAGTGTTTGAAGGTCACCTAGATGGTCTAGAGATACGTGACTTGTCTCATTTGCTCTAGTGCAAGTGAGAGATTGTATGGATATATGTTCTAGAGCTTCATGTAATGTAAACAGAATTATATTTTATGAAATAAAAAGATGCATTATTCATTTATCAAAGTATTTGTTTAATATCACATATTGTAAATTATTTTATTGACCCTAGATTACTCATGGGCCTTCAGACTTAGTGTATGTGTTTCATACACGAGAGGATTTAAGTATGAAGTTAGTAATCTAAAATAGTCCATATAGATCAAACAAAGATGGTACTTTGTTTACGGTTTATAGGATTGTATGGCGACCTTGATCCGGGATCGTCCATATGGAAACATGAGAATGAAGGCATCTTAAATAATGTGATCATATAGGATTGGACCCAAATAGAAATGAGTTTCTTATAATATCTATTAAATAAAAAATTCATTTTAATTTACTAAATTATCATATATGGATTGAGAGTGTACTACGAACTCCTGCATGACAGGCTATGTCCTTTGATTTACAAAGGTAAGATTGGTGTAGCAATCCCAACCAATAGCTATGTACTTTGGGGACATGGTTTGGTGTGTAGTTGGAGACGTTTTACATAGATAGAGAGTTCACTCATTCTTGCGTTAAGTAGAAGAGTATATTCCTTAAGAGTTTATTCAGTACATGAACGATTAGAGCACTCAAGTCTTTCTATTACGAATAGAAAGAGTAACAATCATAATTGTAATTAATAAATCATTCATTAGAGAATCAATGATGCTTAAGATAAAAATAATTAGAGGGGTATAACAGACATTATGTCCAGGCTCTAATTATAAGATACTCGTGAAGGGCCAATCCGTATGTAATGACTATATCGATGGACAACGATGTGGTTCGGATTATATTATCTATCTACGATAACGAGAGTGCAACTTCAAATTTTTAGTGAAATAACCCGAAGTTAATAATTTGAAATATTTAATTAAGAGTTTAATTAATATTATGTGATTTTTGATGTTCGGAACCGTATGTTTATTTGGTCCACATGCTATCTAGATATATTATAGCAGATTAAATATAATTAGATAATCCAATTATATACTCACATATGTATAATATATATTATTAATATGATTAAAAATATTATTTTGTCACACTTGAAACTATATATTAATTTTAATATATAGTTTTATTATAAATGATTATATGATAATTATTTATTATAAGTTATTAAATTATATTATATAATTTAATAAACGTTTATATTTTTATATTTCTAAAAAAATGTTTTTGGAAACCTTTGGTTGGTTTTGTAGCTTATACCTTTTAAAAGATGATAACATTTTCATTTTTGTAACATCTAATACTATTATGGAAAGTAATTTTTATGTTATAAAATTTTAAAAAATCAATAGGGCCAGCCGATTCTTACATAAAGTGAAGGGGAAATAATTGTTTTATTTTGTAAATAAAAAACTCTAGGTATAAAAAGAAAATTAAATTATATTTTTGCTTAACCTAAGCCATTATAACCCTAGCTACATTTTCTTGTTCTTAGTATTCTCTCAAAAGTTGATAAAAGAAAAAGGAAGAACAAAGAATACCAAAAGCAAAACTTGTGTGATATTTTAATCTTTAAAGAGTTTAGAGATTTATTTGTGAGTATAGCCCCACTCTATTTTTTGTTGGAAATGAGATATAGCACATAAGGATATTTAGTATCGAACAAAATTCATCATATTTTCCTTCTCAATACATCTCACGGCAGTGAGCAATTTTCTTATCATTATTGCATATTAATTTGTGTAACGGGGCTCAGCTCAAATTATTTTGAATCCAGAAATATTGGAGAATATTTAGGGGTATTTTAAGACTGTATTGGTGATATTTTTAACTGAAAAATCAGATCTGAAATACAGTAGCAGTTCACACAGAACAAGGCTGATTTGGGTAGTGAGCTGGGCGTGATTTCGGGTCCAAAATAGACTAGATCTGATCCGTTGTTCCGGTACTGTTTCAGGGCTGAAATTTTATTCAAAACAGAAGCAAGTTTGAGTGAAAGTGTTGGTAACATTCGGTTGCAAAAGGAGAAGGCATAAATTTTTTTCAAGTCCAATCCCAGATGCCTAACGTATTTTCACGGCACTATAAGAGTGGTTCCTACAATTGCTAATGTACTGGGGGTATGTGTACTGGGTATAATCTCAACCATCCAAAGGCTAAGATTAAATCTTATTTTTTAAAAGATTAAAGTATTTAAAAATCGGTTGCCTAAATATCTGATAACCTGAAATTTTATACATTATATATGAAATTTCTTAACCATACCTACTCTTGAAGGTAGCATTTCTCCTCATAGTGGTCCTAACACTCGTCCATGGTAGCTTCACGTTTATCGGTTATAGGTTGTTTAACCTTTTCTTTTTTTTTTTCAATTTTTTTCTATAATATTTTTTTCTTTTTTTTTTTTAACCATACCATACATCATAACACTATCATATTGAGATAGATATCTAAGCAAACGGTCATTCATCGGCAAGCAATTTCTTCAACTAGTCACTTTGCCAACTACCTAGGTTCTTACTACTAAAAATCAATTATTAAGTACTTACAAGTCTAACCTATATCACCTTCAAGACATCAGATAAAAATCATTTGAGAACTTATCATTTCTAAGATTTCATCGCTTATATTTTACTACGTAGGACTAGAAACAAAACAAAAATATTTTTTTAAATAGCAGGAACTATCACTTATATCGTATCGTAAGAGTACAGTGTAAAATTTTATTAAAGATAAATGAAAGAATGTCAAACCCACATGGATTGTATTCAACTCACACTAAGTTTAATTTAAATTAACTACTAAATAAACAAGATAGTAAAATGTTTGATAAAGATAATCCAAAAAGAGAAAGATTCTAGAGTCTGATTTCACCTAGCTATCCTTATGTATATGTCATGTCATTCATTTCTTATTCAATTGCATTATTTATAAGTCAAGAATCCTAAATTATTCTACATCCCTCTCCCGAGTACTGAGTGAAAATATTATATATTACAGACTTCGATATCCCTATAAAAATCTAGTAATTAACAATTCATTACGCTATGTGATTATTTGTTAACGACTTCGAAGGAATTATAGATTCTCCCGAACTCTATAAATCTCATAAGTTATATTCTCTAAATCCTATTAAAAAAACCCTCTCTCTCGAGCGATAGATTCTAAACATCCATCATCTAAATTTGTGACCAACAAACAAGAAGTATTAAACGCAAGAGAATATAAATAAACTTAATTAAAACTTCATAAAAATCAAATTGGCAAATAACACATAGGTTCAAGCATTCGCTACATCATCCTCTAGAATAATAAATTTAGTTCATGACCAAATAATAAAACAATGAAAGCATGGTCATGAATCTAATAGAAATCATTAGAGTTAAAGGGAGAAACTAGAAGATTAAATCCGAATCGAATCCATTCATCTTCGGATATCACCATCTTCGTCTGCTTTTGTCGCTCTTCAATCTTCTCTTTGAATCTTTCTATAATATGTGTTTTAAATCTTAAGTTGTGTATTAGCCCCCTTAGGGTGTTGGATGTAATGTTATATTATAAGAAATCTTGAAGTCGTGTTGTGCATATGCTACTGCTTATTCTGAAGAGTCTGAATTTTCGATGTCAGAAGTTAGCATCGTGGCGCCAAATCCTCATCGCAACGCCACTCTTTTTCCCAAGATACGTATTTTCAGCTTGTTATCGCTTTTCCCGCGTATTTCCGTTGCATCCGTAAGGTTCCAAAACCTGTACAATATCTCCAAATCCATGCTCTAATGCTATCTATCAATAAAACACTAAACAACTACAAAATACATTAAATCACATGGAATCTAACAAAATAATAAGTTGATGATGCATGAATAAGTGTGTATAAATCACACTTATCAAACACCCCCAAACTTAAGATTTTGCTAGTCCCGAGCAAAAGACTAAAAAAAACTAAATAAAAATAAACAAAGTAAAGAAACAAAATTAACTAAGCCACTTTCATAGGGATCACGATTGCATTTATCGTATGCAACATGCCTTTAAATCCTTGGGCGACCCTAGTAGACGAGTTGATCAGGAACAATCACTACATGCATACACCCTCAAACTTAAAACTTGCATTGTCCTCAATGTAAGATAAACATAAACATTAGTGGGGAATAACACTATCATGCACGGATTTGATCAAGCTTCTGCTGTTCAGAATTTGGTTGTGCGGGCTGTGTGGTTTGTGCTAACACCTGCATAATTACACATGCAAACTAATAAACAAATAAATAACACGTAATAAAAATAATGTAAAGAAAATAAAAATAAACAAATGCAAGGGTTGCCTCCCCGCTAGCGCTAAATTTAACGTCTTCAGCCAGACGTAACCACTAAAGTGGTCATGGTGGCTTCAATGTAGCAGTTCAGGTAGTCTCATATGCCTTCTTGTTTGGTATCCACCAGTTGTTATGACATGAAAAAGATAGCTTGGAAGGCTGTGGCAATGTAACTATAGAAGGTCCTTCAAGATCTATATATTTCCCCCCATTTTGAAATTCTGGACTACACATTCGGTAAAATTGGCTCAACCATTTTTTGAGCTTCCTAAGGATCATCTTCAGGTGAGCATTAACTCTTCTTTTTCTCTTTTTGTGACGCTTTGGGATTATTTTCAGTTCTGGCTGCGGATGATATTCGTTTATGCATGACTGCACTATGCTCATAGGTTGCTGAAATACCGATTCACCATACGTATTTACAACTCCATTCTCCACAATATCTATCATGTGACATTCTTCATCACCTTAAGAACTTGGCATGTATTCTTCATCACCTTAATTCTCCATCTTGAATTCTCATTTTCAATTCACCTTTCTACACATCAATGACCGCTCTACCGAATGCCAAGAAAGGTATCCCAAGGATGATTGAGCCTCATGATCATCCTCCATATAAAGGATAAGGATTTCAGTAGGAAATTAAAATTTATCCACCTTAACCAACACATCCTCTACTTTCTTGTCGGGTTGGTGAATGATCTATCTGCTAGCTGTAATGTGACTGTAGTTGGATTTGCCTCATATATGCCCAACTATTTATAGATGGATAAGGGCATGAGATTGATATTTGCACCCAAATCATATAGCACCTTACCAAAATATTGATTTCTAATAGTGCACAAAATGGTAAAGCTGACAGGATCCTTCAATTTTGGAGGGAGACTTCACATAGTTTGGCATTTGTTCCAAAACATTTGCGAATGGGATGTTTAGATGGATCTTCTTAAGAATATCAAGAAACTTGGCGAACTAAGCATCCAATTTCTTCTTTTGAAAGCGAATGGGATGTTTAGATGGATCTTCTTAAAAATATCAAGAAACTTAGCGAACTAAGCATCCAATTTCTTCTTTTGAAAGCGCCGAGGGTACAACAAATATGTCTTTGAGATGAGTGGTGGCTTATATGAAAGAGTTATTTTAATGTTCTCTTCTTTTGTTATTGTTTCCTCCTGAAGTTCCGCTTCTTTTTATTTACTGCATAAGTCCTTAGGATTATCTCTAATATCTTTTTCTCTTCTGAGGGTTATGGCTTAACACTACTATTTGGGGTTGACCTCAGTATTATTATGAAATGCCCATTTCTGTTGATTAGTCATGGAAGAAGTAATCTGTCTAATCTGTACCTCTAAGGACTTCATTATTACCCCTATATTGCCCATATGTGTTTCAATATTGTTCAACGTCAACTCATTCTTCTCAAACCTCTCTGAAGTTTTAGCAACAAACGTGCTTATGAGGTCTTCTAGGGAAGATTTCTGCTCAGTTATTTGATTGTTAAAGCCAGTCAAAGGTTGCAAGACATTCCCTGCATTGGCATATGACAAGTTCGAATGGTAATGATTAGGCATAGGATTATCTCTATAGTTGTTAAAGTTTTGATTGTTTACATTAGACTTGCTCATATCATCCTTCAAGTAAAACCATTCTATTAACAGCAGCAACTTCAATAGATGATTAGCCTTATTGATTGGTCAATGCTGCTAGATGAGTCGTGAGGGATGACACTTGAGCTGTAAGTGCAACTATAGGATCCACCTCATATATACCAGCCACCTTAGATATAGTAGTGCGTTCATTTATCCATTAGAAGTTATTGATGGCCATCTCCTCTAACAAAGCATAGACATCTTCAGAAGATTTCTTGAACAGAATTCCTGCAGCAACTGTATCAACCATTGTCATGTTTGTCCCATTAAAACTATTGTAGAATAATTGAATCTGAACCCACTCTTCAAAATTATATTGTGGGCACCTCTTAAGTAGATCTTTAAAACGCTCACAGGCCTTGTACAAATGTAACGACCGGTAGTAATCACTACTATCTATGTCAATATTATTACGCACGGGACAAAGGAGCGTAAAATAAATCATTTCGGGACTCTAATACAGTTATGAAAAGGCTTTGGGAATGATCGATAAATTTCTTGAGGTCCCGAGAAGAAAATGTACCATATGCCCTTTTGTACTATATATAGTATTTTGGGCATAACATTTTCATACGATCTCAGAATTTTATGAATTGTATATCGTCGGAAAGCTTAGACCAAGACCTACAACTTCCGAGTTATACATTTTCCCAAAATCGGACCAGAAACGGATCACAAATGCAGATCAAATTCTGGATGAATAGTGATTTCGGGTTTAAATGAAGATTTCTCAAACCTTCTCCAAGTTTCTTTACTTATCCTTAACTTGTAAAATAACCAAAGAGTCCACTATATAAAGGAGCAACTATTCCCTATTACAAAGCAAAAAAAAAAAACGAATTTGGGGAGAGGAGAAAGAAAGAAAACCGTGAGAGAAAAGAGAGGGAAAAGAAGGAGAAGAAGGAGGAGAAGAAAGAAGAAAAGAAGAAGAAGGAAAGGAAGAAAGAAGAGAAGAGAAGGGGAAACAAAGAAAGCTTGACAATCATTGGAAACCTTTGAGGAGTTGGGGATCCAACAAAAAACAAGGATATACAATTCCACCACTATCGCGAGGCGTCACTAGCAAGTTCCGAGCCAGTGAGTGGACATTCTTTCTTCAAATTGATTTGATTTATTGACTTACATGTTCTCTATAATTCAGATTTACTTTTCCAGCACGTAGGGCGTTAGAAACTTTCCTTTTCATATTATGATGTTTAGTTATGTTTTGAGAAAGAAAATGCTTTTCCAGAAACAATATTACAGTTTTATGATTATAGCATAGTTTTCATGTTTTCCGGGGCATGAGGTAAAAACTCACCCCAGTATGCAACTAGTACAGTGGAATTGACGGATTCAGACGCATATGTACATGTGGAGGACTGAGGGGACGCTCTCAGATCCTCGAGCAGGACTAGGGACTACAAGGTCCCGAAATCCTGATTTCAGATGTCCAGTTGAGTTATGGTCCGAGGCATCGAGTACACCCAGTTGAGTTATGGTCCTGGGTGCAGAGAGACGTCCGGTTGAGTTATGGTCCTGGACGTACAGCAGTTTTCAGACGTACAATACAAAGTATTTCAGATCTTAAAAACCCAGTTTTCAGAAATCAGACTTTCACAGAGAATCTTCAGATTCCAGATTTTCAGTATAAAGATTTCAGTGTTCAGAACCCAGATATTTAGTAAGTAGTTTTTAAAAACCAGATTTTCAAAAAAAAAAAAAAAAACAGATTTCAAAAGAAATAAAGTTTCTAGAAAAGATATTTCTAAAAGTATGGTTTTAAAGTTAAAGGACTTTTATTTCAGTTTTCGATTTTAGTCCATTCACTTAGATTGCATAGCAATCTAACCCCCCACCAGTCTTAGTTTGTTTTGCAGGGATTCCGGGAGGACAAGCTCGAGAGGAGGGATACTGATGCAGTCACCAGGGTTGGAGTCCACCAGTTTGAAGTCAGAGTATTATAGTCCAGTTAGAGTCACATACATGCACTAGTAATGTGATAGACATTATAAGAAGTCCTTAAGTATTGTAAAAGAAGTATTCTAAGTATGTATTAATAAAAGCATTTTTCGCTGTTTGAGTTATGGTCGGTTTGTATGACATTTATATAGTTCAGAATACAGCCAGATAGTCAGAGGCTTATGAGATTAGCACATCTATCCCCAGCCAGTAACATCTCCCAGATCGAGGATGTTACAAAGATGGTATCAGAGCATGGTCTAGGGAGTCGGTGACTGCAATGGGTAGAGTGTTGGGTCTTATATACGTAGTATGTCCGGGATACCCGTATACGAGGCACTACCTCTCCAGTATCCGATTCTCGAGTACGTCTTCAAAGTTTCTCAGACAGGTTAGTAAATATTTCCTCGGCCATTCGAATTCCTCTTTCTTCATTTTAGTTAAGGATCATTCCGTAGTAATCTTAGACTATTCTCCGAAGTTTCGAATAGGCTAGATAACCAGATGATATGTTCCAAAGGAAGATAAGGAAAGCACAAGAAAAGTTAGAAGAAAAGAAGTAAGGAAAGCCTAAGGAGGACTAAGAAGTCAGAAATAAGAAAGATAGAGATACATGATCAGATCAGTAAGAAAGTATAAGAACCCATAGTAGCCAAGAGAATAGAGACTAGACAAAGCCCCAGCAAGTATTAGAGTTGTCCAGTAGAAGTAAGGTTGTCCTCTTCCTTAGGAAAATCCTTTCAAAGAATTCTATAGCCTTCGAAACTTTTTTTATAGGGGATGAATTTCCCAGGTAACAAAGAATAGCTAGAGAGACAACAGAAGTGAGAAACTCAGAACAGTATTGAGAGCTCTAATGGACATAGATGTCGAAAAAGATTTAAATGACTACAGATACCCAAACCCCAACCCCGATCCTTAAGTGCAAAGTAGAAATAGCTAGTTACCTTACCCCTAGTAACCTAATAAAGATAAAACCTTAAACTATCATGTCTTCAAACTCTTCAGTGACGTCAGATTAGAGAGTTACCCTCATAGAGACTACCTCATAGGCATAGATGACTGTAAGAGATCGGATAAGAGTTTGCCCATGAACTTGGAAAACAGATCACCCCAAAGTCAGTGGAAACCCATTAGAATATGCAGGAATAAACCTATGAGGATAAAGAGAGCTTGAAGTAACAAAAGCAGCAGTATGAAGCATAAATAGAGTCCTATAGTTGAAATCTATAGCAAGGACAGAGAGTATGGATTTGGGAAGAAGAAGTAAGATACAGAGGTAGATAGAGATAGAGAAATAGAAATAGATAAGAAATGACGAAATCTATAGTGGTATGAATCAGAGACATGGAATTAAGTAATAAAGGCCGTTATAAAATAAAGAAGTAAGAAAGCTAAGGACGATCATGCAATCTTCAAATAGATGCTTGATGCCATAAAGGTATAAAGACTTTAGATTTTACGAACTCAGACCCATAGTCAAATAAGGTGAGTGGTGACCGAAACGGCAGTTAGTTACCCTAATTAAGGAAACCCAATGAGATTCTATTGAAGAGGTAAACGAGATTTTGACAGGAAATATTTACCTAGGAGAAAGATCAATGAAGTTTTGAGAGTAGAAAAAAAGAGACACTTAACATTGTTCATAGATTAAGAATGTCAGATATTGTATAAACTATAGATGAGCTAAGTTGGTAAGGATTTGTAGGAAAGCATAAGGATAAGAATACATACATAAGATCAAAAGTATTTAAGGAAGAGATAAGAGTATTACTAAAAATGATAAGATAGAATGACCAGATCAAGGTTTATAGCATGACTAGAAGGGTGGAAATTTACAATAGTAAGAAGTGTGATTAGGGAAAAAAATATGTAGATGGAATGAGGATTATGAGGAGTAACGAGGAAGTAATTGAATCAATGTTGGTTGTATGACCCTAGAACGTAGTAAAGGAAAGAACTTGTAGCGGAGAGCAATTAAAAGATTAAACAAAATCATTTGATGAATCAATAACTAAGTGTATGAATCAAAGAATAAGGAGCCGATAGACTAAGATTAGGAAGGAACCTTCAAGAAATCAGAGAGATTAGAGGAACAAAGATTATAGAAAATCATTATGAGAGAATAGTGAGGATCTCATAACAAGTGGAAAATTAAGGAGTGTAGAACGAGAATAGTATGTAGGTCGGAGATTAAGCAGATGATGCTCGAAGTAGGCAAAAGAAACAGTTCTTAGAAAAGTAAGTGAGTAAAAGGTGAAAACTAGAGCGAGGAAGGATCCATAATAGCAAAATAAGTCTCGTAAAGAGGATAATAAATGGATTACAGTAGTATCTAAAGGAAAAGTATAGTATCAGCATGATATTATGTAACAAATGAGTAAGTTAGAAAATTTTTAGCTGTAAACCCAGTAAAAGAAAAGACATCAGGTAGATATACACGGAAGCTCTAGGCAAAGTCATGTATCATCAAGGCACCGAGAGTTTGAGATTGACTCTCGCCCCCCAACCCTCAAATGGTACCGATAATAAATGGAGCGGAAGTGTAACTTTAAGATACTCCAAAAACAAGTACAAGAGTAGTGATAATTAAAAAAAAAACCCAACATGGTAATAAGTATGTAAAGAGAAAACTCAAGGTCAGAATAGACCAAAGAAGTCTATACTAGTCGATTAAATGAAGTAAATAATAAGAGAGTTTAAGGAAAAGATTAGGAAAGAGGAATCGATGAGATACAACCAAGGTAGGAAATAATTCTAAGGTTATGATGGATAAATGAAATAGAGGAATATTAAGTATTGGTGGTAGATATTAGGATCATCGATAGAAACCAAGAAACTAGTTATTGAGATTTTACTCACGTTAAGGAATCATGAGACATGAGTGAAGGTCTATAAAGAAGAGATCATAAAGACAAGAGTATAAGGAATAACGAAAAGAATAGAAGAACAATAGTCATGAAGTACTCAGCAGGACTATTATTTGAACAAGGACATTGGAAGAAGGATTAAGTAGCCAGCAAAGGATAGAGACGAAAAGATCAAGGAAACCATAAGTGAGACGACAAAGAGGATTCGAGGACGAATCCTATTTAAGGGGGGAGGGGAGAATTTATAACGACCGATAGTAATCACTACTATCTATGTCAATATTATTACGCACGGGACAAAAGAGCGTAAAATAAATCATGTTGGGACTCTAATACAGTTATGAAAAGGCTTTGGGAATGATCGATAAATTTCTTGAGGTCCCGAGAAGAAAATGTACCATATGCCCTTTTGTACTATATATAGTATTTTGGGCATAACTTTTTCATACGAACTCGAAATTTTATGAATTGTATATTGTCGGAAAGCTTAGACCAATACCTACAACTTATGAGTTATACATTTTCCCAAAATCGGAGCAGAAACGGATCAAAAATGCAGATCAAATTCTGGATGAATAGTGATTTCGGGTTTAAATGAAGATTTCTCAAACCTTCTCCAAGTTTCTACACTCATCCTTAACTTGTAAAATAACCAAAGAGTCCACTATATAAAGGAGCAACTATTCCCTATTACAAAGAAAAAAAAAACGAATTTGGGGAGAGGAGAAAGAAAGAAAACCGTGAGAGAAATGGAGGGAAAAGAAGAGAAGAGAAGAAGGAGGAGAAGAAAGAAGAAAAGAAGAAGAAGGAAATGAAGAAAGAAGAGAAGAGAAGGGGAAACAAAGAAATATTGGCAACCATTGGAAACCTTTGAGGAGTTGGGGATCCAACAAAAAACAAGGATATACGATTCCACCACTATCGCGAGGCGTCACCAGCAAGTTCCGAGCCAGTGAGTGGACATTCTTTCTTCAAATTGATTTGATTTATTGACTTACATGTTCTTTATAATTCAGATTTACTTTTCTAGCACGTAGGGCGTTAGAAACTTTCCTTTTCATGTTATGATGTTTAGTTATGTTTTGAGAAAGAAAATGCTTTTCCAGAAACAATATTACAGTTTTATGATAATAGCATAGTTTTCATGTTTTCCGGGGCATGAGGTAAAAACTCACCCCAGTATGCAACTAGTACAGTGGAATTGACGGATTCAGACGCATGTGCACATGTGGAGGACTGATGGGACACTCTCAGATCATCGAGCAGGACTAGGGACTACAAGGTCCCGAAATCCTGATTTCAGATGTCCAGTTGAGTTATGGTCATGGGCATCGAGTACACCCAGTTGAGTTATGGTCCTGGGTGCAGATAGATGTCCAGTTGAGTTATGGTCCTGGACGTAGAGCAGTTTTCAGACGTACAGTACACAGTATTTCAGATCTTAAAAACATAGTTTTTAGAAATCAGACTTTCACAGAGAATCTTCAGATTCCAGATTTTCAGTATAAAGATTTCAGTGTTCAGAACCCAGATATTTAGTAAGTAGTTTTCAGAAACCAGATTTTCAAAAAAAAAAAATAGATTTCAAAAGAAATAAAGTTTCTATAAAAGATATTTCTAAAAGTATGGTTTTAAAGTTAAAGGAATTTTTATTTTAGTTTTCGGTTTTAGTCCACTCACTTAGATTGCATAGCATTCTAACCCCCCACCAGTCTTAGTTTGTTTTGCAGGGATTCCGGGAGGACAAGCTCGAGAGGAGGGATACTGATGCAGTCACCAGGGTTGGAGTCCACCAGTTTGAAGTCAAAGTATTATAGTCCAGTTAGAGTCACATACATGCACTAGTAATGTGATAGACATTATAAGAAATCCTTAAGTATTGTAAAAGAAGTATTCTAAGTATGTATTAATAAAAGCATTTTACGCTGTTTGAGTTATGGTCGGTATGTATGACATTTATATAGTTCAGAATATAGCCAGATAGTCAGAGGCTTATGAGGTTAGCACATCTATCCCCGGCCGGTAACATCTCCCAGATCGGGGATGTTACAACAAATTCTGACTCTCCAACTGCCTAAATATGCTAATTTATGTTCTCAGGTGGGCTGATTTAGCTGGTGGAAAGAACCTCGCAAGAAATATTATAGCCATATCCTGTTATGTCATAATGCTCTCCGTTGGAATAGATTGCAGTCAACCTCTCGCTTTATCCCTTAAAGAGAATGGGAACAAGCGTAGCCTGACTGATGGTCTACTTAGTGACTCCATGCATATTTATTAGATCTGCCATCTCCAAGAATATCCGTAAATGCACGTTGGGATCCTCTACAGTTGAACCCCCAAACTGGTTCTTTTGCACCATATTGATCAATACAGGTCTCAACTCAAAGTTCATGGCATTGATTGGTGGGTGCGCAATCCTAGAATAGTTATCGTCAATGACTGGTTTAAAATGATCTCTGATTGCCACCTGGTGTGGGTTGTTTTCTATATTTTCAGTCGTCATTACTTCTTTCTCAACTTTCATTTCTTTCCTTAGTCTCTTGTTGTTCTTTCTATTTCTAGATCAAACATAAGCGAGTCAAGACTAATAGATCTTCTAATTCACCGAAGCACAGAAAGACAGGAAAAAGTATGAAAATAAAAAAAATCTAAATTAAAACTAATGTTATTTGGTAATAGTATTAACATGAATTAAATTAATAATCCCCGGCAGCGACGCAAAAAATTTGTTGTGATATTTTATATCGTACCGTTAGTGTAAGGTGTCAACTTTTAGTAAAGATAAGTGAAAGAATATCGAACCCACAGGGATTTTATTCAACTCACACTAAGTACTATAATTGATAATTCTAACTTTATTCAGAAAAAAAACTAATTTTAGATTAAAAACTAAATAAATAATATAGTAAAATGTTTGATAAAGATAATCCAAGAAGAGAGAGATTCTAGAGTCTGATTTCACCTATCTATCTCCTATGTATTTGTCATGTCATTCAATTCTTATTCAGTTGCATTATTTATAAGTCAAGAATCCTAAATTATTATAACTCACTCTCCCCAAGTGCTGAGTGAATATATTATCAATTATAGACTTCGATATCCCTAAAAAAATCTAGTAATTAACAATTCATTACGCTCTATGATTATTTGTTAACGACTTTGAAGGGATTATAGATTCTCGCGAACTCTCTCCTAAGTTATATTCTCTGGATCCTATTCAAAAATCTCTCTCTCCCGAGCGATAGATTCTAAACATTCATCATCTCGATTTGTGGCCAATAAGCAAGAAGCATTAAAAGCAAGATAACATAAATAAACTGAATTAAAATTTCATAAAAATCAAATTGGCAAATAACATATAGTTTCAAGCATTGGCTACATCATCCTCTAGAATATTAAATTTATTTCATTACCAAATAATAAAACAATGAAAGTATGGTCATGAATCTAATAGAAATCATTAGAGTTAAAGGAAGAAACTAGATGATTAAACCCGAATCGAAACCCTTCATCTTCGAACGTCATCGCATTCGTCTCCTCTTGTCGCCCTTAAATATTTCTCTTTGGATCTCTCTAAATATATGTGTTTTTGAGTCTTGAATTGTATATTAGCCTCTCGTTTAGGGATTTGGACTTAGAGTTATATTTATAGGAAACCCTGGAGTCTTGGTGTGCATATGCTACTGCTTATCCTGAAGAGTCTGAATTTTCGCCGCAGCGTCACAACGCCAGAAGTTAGCGTTGCGGCACCAAATCCTCGGGATAATTGTATTGAGTTATGTTGGGCATCACGACACCACTCATTTTCCCAGGATGCGTATTTTCAGCTTATTTCCTCTTTTCTCGCATGATTCCGATGTGTCCATAAGGTTCTAAAACAAGTCCAATTGCTCCAAGATCTATGTTACAATGCTTCCTATCAATAAAACATAAAAGAAACTACAAAATACATTAAATAACATGAAACTTAACAAAATAGTAAGCTAATAATAGATGAATAAGTATGTATTAACCACGCTTATCAATTAACATGCAAATTTGAACATTAAACATGAAAAGTGTGACATTAAACATGAAAATAGTACATTAACAAGAAAATACAAGCATTAAATATGAAAATATGACATAAAACATGAAAATTTACTTCAGACATGATTTGTCATTAGTTTGACAAAATCATTTTATTATTTAAATAATTTATTTATTAATATTAATTTATTTTAATAATATTTATTAATATAATATATTTTTTACCAACCGGTACAAATTATCGGTTGGTGTGGGTTAACAAAATTGCTTGGATACCAATAGGATAGCTCGTCTCCTATATTTGGCACCCCCGTTATTGATATCAGGGGGGTACCATAGTCATGCCTCATTAGATAATAGCACTAGAAACACAATGAGATAAAAATAAATGAGATAATCATAGTTCATATAAATTATAAAATAGTAATTGATACAACATGTATTTGGTATAATATTTTATTATTATATTTTCATATAACATGCAATAAAATTTAAGGTTTGTGAAGAACCTATAGTAAAATGTAAAATTCTGTAATGATATAATAGTAAAATATTACACCCCAATTATTCATATATCTATTTATTATTTTTTAAATTATTAAAGTAGGAAAATTATAATAATAATTTAAAAAAAAATTTCATTACTATCACTTTATTATTTACATTCTCATGTACATAAATGATAGAAGTGTACACGTAATAATAAATGAACAAAAAAATAGTAATGTTTTGAAACATTCAAGATTTGTTATGAATTATGTGGAGAAGTTGGGTCACAGTTAAAATAAAATTGAGAAAAATATTGAGAATAAAATGAGACAAGACATAATGATATGCATGGTTCGACTCTTAGCTTACATCCACCACCGAAGACAGAAGGATAATATTTCACTGATGAAATAGACAATACAAACATTCAAATGTTTGTCTCACAACCCAAAAAACCCCTCAATATACCAAATTCTCTCAAATCACTCTAAAAACTCTTTAGCAAAATACACTCATTCATACTTTTCTTTCACTCTAATAAATGAAGCTCTCAAATTTTGGGATGTCTTAAGTGTTGGACTTTGTATTTGGAACGACATTCCGAAAAATATATTGAATATTATATTTTATTAATAAAATAACTAAATTTTCATTTCAACACTTGTTAATGGTAATTATTATGTCATAATAGATATAGATTGATATATAAATATGGTGAGAATGACATCGACCTTAGAATAGTCATGTAATAATACTGGACACTGAGTAGTCCGACATTGAGATAGTATTACTATTGTAAAATATTTTTAAAGTAAATATTTATAGTCTTTGATTTTGGAATACTGTCGAATTCCTATAACCTATAAGACTAGCACATGTTGTATATTGGAATAGAACTTCCAATGGTTTAATCCAATGTACCTTGAGCAATGGAAGCTCTTATAAACACTGATGGGGTGGTTACTGAACCCCTAGGGTCGGATCTGAGCCTCGCGCAGCGGAAGTGGGTCAAACCCATATATATATATATATATATATTATATATCAAGTATGGGTGTATTTTTAAATAATTTTATGGAATATTATATTTCATTATGAGTGTATAGGAAAAACCGGGACTGAATCGGAGTTCAGAAACTCAAAAATAAGATAAAATAAAAATCAGGGAGTGACATACACGCAGCGCGCACTGTGCGCACAATGCATGCCTCTGATTTTTTTAAAAGTGTTCATTAGCTCTCTGAAAACAGAGAGCTGATGGAATTGAGTATTTTATCAAATTTCATTCAAACCTTCCCTAAACACTTCCAAACACCCAAAATTTAATTTTTAAAATCAAAACCAATATCAGCACACATTAAAGAATAAAATCATATTTTTTTTATAAAAAAAATCAAATATTTTTACAAGAACATAAATTATCAAAATACATACATGCGTAAATTTTGAATCTAAAATACAAACCAAACAATGATGCCACAATGAAGTGACTTATGAACAATTTTATGTCATTTAAATGTGGTCAAGTGATTCTAGAATAGTAGCTATAACTCTAAGCTATCATCTAAAGTTACAAACTTTAATTTTATGTTTATGTCCAATATAAACATTTTGACTCAATCACAAACATATTGTGTTTATGCTTCCAAAGCATCAATACATAATTCATTAGCCTAATTTCAACATCAAGATATGTTATTATGTATAAACTGTAAAATATAGCTTATTAGAGAAGATCAAACTTACCTACTAAGCTTGAACCAAATATCAAATCTTCTCTTCATTGTTGAAATATTATAGAAAACTTCCAAAGTTAGCAAGCTTGACTCCAAGATTCAATCTTAATTCTAATGGTTGCAAGCTTCATTCCAAGATCCAATCTTGATTTATCCTTGTTGAATTGTTGTAGAGAACTTCCAAAGTTTCTCTAAACACTTATTTTACTTAGGCGAATATCTCTAATTCCTCATTATTTTAGCTTTAACAATCTTAACTTTTTTAACCTCAAGCTTAATTAAAAACTTTCTCAAGCTAGCATTTTATAGCAAAACTTATGCAACTTTTAATTAATAAAAATTCTAATAAACTTTTATGTAGGCTTAATCCAATTTGCCCAAATATGTATAATTAGGTATTACTAATCATCTTTGTCTACCACTTTGATTTAATCCAATAAAATCAAAACAAAATTTAATTAATGGATTACTTAAATGTCTACCATTTTGATTTAATCCAATTAAATCAAGACAAATACACCCATTATTACATATTTATAAGTACCAAAATATCCTCTAATAGTAGAGATATTTATGGAATTACAATAAAACCCTTGTGTGATTTTGGATTACTCCAATTGGATCAAAGTAAATAATTAATGTTATCAAATAACACTTAATTATTTTAGTTGATAATTATAATATCAAATATTATTTATTAAAAAAATTATCGGCTAGCTCAACGAGAACAATTCATATTGTGGGACTCTCTAAGTTTAGACATGTTCGTCATATAAGCCTAGTATATATTTACGCAATTCGACCACATCTGAATTCGTGAAGAACACAAACGATCTTTCTGAATTATAAAAGTCGAGTTCATCACATATGTTTAACAATCCCTCAGTCGTAGGCTATCCGAGTTGGTCTTAGGAAATATAGATTACACCGTCAAGTTTCCGAGGTGCATATCTCATGTCGACATGTCCACGACTCTTTACAATTAATCAGAATCAATTTCTGATATATGCAATCCATTATAGGTGATCGGCTTTGGCGCCAAAGTCTTAAGAATCATGACTTACTCATATGGAAACCTAAACCTCTTATAATACACATACGGGCCGACATATAATTTTTTGATATGCTGTTAGTTAGCAATGTGGATCTCCTTGGAAGTCGGAGCATGTATAACTCTTAACTTGTAGCTCATATTCTCCATATATGATAAATGTATCCTTAGTACCCTTAAGCTATTTCAGGATATGTTTCACGACTGCCAATGATTATTACCCGAATCAGATTGATATCGGCTAGTCACTCTGACACCGAAACTAATGTCAGGTCTTGAACATAACATACATAATGATTCCATTAAGGGTGTTCATAGGGTCATGTCAACCCACGACCTGACCCGACTCGATGTGACCCGATCCAACCCGCGCGGGTTTAAAAAAAAAACTCCACCCGACTCGAAATGATTCCTTTCATGGAGAAGTTCTTGCAAAGGTAGGCTTTCACACTTTTCATCAATCATATATCATTCCCAATAATAAGGATGTCGTCTACATACAAAATAAAGAATACTATCATGCTCCCACTAATTTTCTTTTAAACACATGGTTCTTCCTCATTCTTGATGAATCCAGATAATCTAATTATATCATCAAAATGACGATTCCAGCTTCAGAATGCTTGTTTAAGTCCATAAATAGACCTCTGGAGCTTACAAACTAAGTTTGAAGTCTCATTGGATATGAAACATCTAGTTGTTCCAAATAGATATCCTTCACAAGGAATCCATTTAGGAAAGCAGTTTTCATATACATCTGCCATATCTCATAGTCATGATATGCATCAATGACTAAAAAAATCAAAATGGATTTCAGCATGGCTACTGGTGAAAATTTTTCCTCATAATCAATCTTGGGATGTTGAGTGTAGTATTTTGCTACCAGTCGGGCCTAAAAAGTTTCCACCTTTTCATCGGGCCCTCGCTTCCTTTTGTAAACTAATTTACAACAATTACGTTTAACATCTTCAGTAAGTTTAACAAAGTCCCAGACTTGATTGTCATGCATAGAATCCATTTCGGATTTCATGGCTTCCAGTCATTTTCTTAAATCGATATCTAATATCGCTTCTTTATACGTAGTCAGATCTGATTTCTCCAAGAGGAGAACATCAAATCTCGCATCAGACGTTAAAAACAGTCTCTCATGAGGCCCTTATATTCTATTCGACTTACGTAGAACATGTGTTACAGATCCTTTACCTAATTGAATCTCTGGTTCCTTAATATTGGAATCAAACTTAGCAAGTTCAATCTTTCTACAATTCTCACTTTCTCTCAAAAATTCATTTTCAATCAAAGTGGAAGGATGAATAAAAAATAAATTTCGTTGCTCAGAATCGTAGAATTGATATCTTATGAAATTTTCAGGATATCTGATTACGCCCAAATATGACTTGCGGTTATCACAGTATAGCTGGGGTGTCGATTCCTCGGAGAGATGGTTACAATGAAACTAATTCACTCAATCAAGAACGTTTAGCAATAACTAATTAAAGAAAAGATTAAATTGCGATGTAAATTAAGGATTACGAAAACTTAAAAGATTTTATCAATGGAGAGAAATAGCAAAGTGTCAGGATACCCTCTTGTACCTATTACTTCTATTCCGTTATTGATTCGTTTTATTACGCAACTGAGTATTTCACGTCCCAAACCCACAATTGGAGGATATTCAATTCTACTCAAATTAAAGTTCTAAGGTAATTGCTGTTTTATCTTCTCTACGTTCACAACTCACAAGGTTATCATTACAACCTATCCAACGACGACAATATAGCCTCGGGCAATATTGCAGCAAAATATGAACTCACAAAACAACCTTAACCTATTACAACCAATTTCACCAACAACACATAGAAAAAGCATGACTGAATCCATATTTCAATTAATAAAATATAGTTTTCAAATTAAAATAATCAAAAAAAAAATAAAGAGAAGAATAAGATAACAATTGTATTAAACAAAGAAAATCATCCACGAATCAAATAACAAGATAAAAGAATATGGTACAAAAGTTCGCCCTTAGCTTCGCTTTAGGAGATTAGTTTCGCATGCCGAATGAAGAAATAGCAGAGATAGATTGGGAAATCATCGAATGGATCATTATTTCTGGTCCTGAGATTACGCACGGCCTGTGCATGAAAATAACACAATGTGACCTTTCAACTTCCTTGGCACATGCGCTGCACTCTCTCTCTCCACACTTCCTTCACGGTTTCGGTAGCTTCTCTCCCTTGTTCACGTTGCTTTTGTTTTTGCGCAGCAAGGGATAAATTACGCGTAGAGAGCCCCCTCAATCTTCACGCGAAAACTACCTTTATATAACATAAAATATTTAAACCTAATATAATTTGACTTGAGCCCACGTGTCTTAGTTTCTTTCCCAAGTCAAAGCTGTTTCATGCCTTATTTCTTTGGTCCAATATTGCGGCTGCAACTCTCCAACTCTTCCTTTCTTTTTCTTTTTGTAATCAAAGATTTGGTCAAATAATAATTGAGCCCACATTCTTCAGTCAAGGATTTCAATTTTTCTTCTTTTGAATTTGCTTTCCTTTGTTTCTTCATCTCAGTGGACTTCCCTTTTAATTCCTACAATATTAATAAATACTTGAATAATAATATTTTCTAAATTAATATAGTAATACAAATTATATAATAAAATATAAAATATATGACTAAATACCGAACAATAAATCCGAATAAGTGATGTTTCAACGTACATTTTCATGCGCTTATCACAACCCCCAACCAGCTTATTGCTAGTCCCTAGCAATTCAAGCGCAAAATAAAATAAAAACTAAATAAAGAAATTAGCTAAGCCACTTTCGTAGGGATCATGATTACATTTAGCGTATGCAACAAGCCTTTAAACCCCTAGGTGTCCCTAGTGGACGAGTTATAGTCTCGTGAGGGCTTACAGCGGCGACACCCACAAACGTCATTCAAAACACACAGTCATGCAAAATAAAAATTAATTAGTCCCAATAGTTTCACATACTTTTGTCCTTAGAGAATGCATAGTAATGAAATTAGAGAACCTTCAAAGTACTCAACGTAACTCAAATCCAACTCTTTGAATAAGTCATCTAAGCCAGACTCATAGTGTGTGTGTGAAAAGATTCATTCACAGCTTTGTTCCTAGGTAACCCAACTCAATGATTTCGTTTAAAAATCAGGATCGATGGGTCAAACCAACCTAGATATCTCAATTAAGCTCTGCAGTTTCTTTTATGTGCTCAATATGGTATGATTTCTCTTTTTTTTTTTCCTTAAGTCTCTTTTATCATTTTCTCATTTTTTTTTCATTTTTCTTTTCTTTTTCTTTTTCCTTTTATTTTCTTTTCAACACACCTACCCTTTAAAGTAGCATTTCTCCTCATGGTGGTCCTAATACTCGCTCATGGGTAGCTTCACGCTTATCGGTTATATGTGGTCTATTTTCTTTCTTCAGAGACTTTTCTTTTATTTTCAACCATACCATACGTCATAACACAAGCAAATCAGGATAGACATCTAAGCAAACAGTCATTCATCTACATGCAATTTTTTCAACTAGTCACTTGCTAACTACTCGGGCTTTCACTGCTAGAGACCCATAATTAAGTGCTTACAAGTCTAACATAGATAAACTACTCAAAGCATCAGATAAAAGTGCATTAAATGACTTATTGTTTCTAAGATTTCATCCTAAAACAAACAATATCATCATTAGACCTATGTTTAACTAACAAGGACTAAAAGCAAACAAAACAAACAAATAATTTTTTTTTAAAATAACAAAATGTATTTATGACAGGTATTATCATGCGCATGCATACACTCCCACACTTAAAACTTGCATTGTCCTCAATGTAAGATAAATATAAAAGAAAAAGGATTAAGGAACAACACTACCAGGCGCGGAGTTGATCAGGTTCCTGCTGGCAAGACTTTAGTTATGTGGCTGTGTAGGTTATGTTAACTCCTGCATAAACACTCATGCAAACAGAAAAATAAACATGCAATTAGCACACAATAATATAAAACTAAAGTAAATAAAATAAAATAAATGCAGATGTAAGGGTTACCTCCCCGCTAGCGCTAAGTTTAACGTCCTCAACCAGAAGCAAACACTCAAGTTATCATGGTGGTTTCCATATAGTGTACTGATGAAGGCATGAGAGGGAATTCCTATCTAGCTGTGGCAGTGTATCCATCGATCCTCCAGGGTCTGGTGGCTGAAAGTTTTGACTGCACATATTAAAAAGTTGAGTGAACCTCATTTTTAACTTTCCAGGTATCATCTTCAATTGAACACGAGCTCTTCTTTTCCTCCTTTTACGATTCTTTGGGATCACTTTCACTGCAGGAGAATTTGATTCATGTTGTAGAGAGGCTGTTTCTGGCAGGACTGCTTCGAGCATGTATGTACCTTGACACTTATCATCATCTCGTGGTTGTTTTTCAACATGAAAAATGTTCACCTCTAGAGTAAATTTCCAAATGCTAGTTTCATTAGACCGTTCCTGCAATTGATAAGAGCATCAATTGTGGCAATAAAAGTTCTACCTAAGATAAGCGGAATTTTGGACTCAGCGTTAACCATAGACTGGGTGTCTAAAATTAGGAAGTCAACGGGGTAGTAGAATTTATCAATTTGAACTAAGACATCCTCGACTACTCCCTGTGGTATTCTAATGGATCGTTCAGCTAACTGTAAAGCTAATGATGTAGGTTTAATTTCGCCAAGCCCTAACTACACATAAATCGAATATGGCATGAGATTAACACTAGCACCTAAATCTAATAATGCTTGACCAAACTCATGGGTGCCAATGTGGCAGGTAATGATGGGACATCCCAGATCTTTATACTTTGGAGGAGTCCTCTGTTCAATTACTGCACTTGTCTGCTCTGTCAAGAATGCAGTCTTTTTTACATGATGCTTCCTCTTCATGGTGCATAGGTCCTTTAAAATATTAGCGTATGTGGGAACTTGTTTGATCACATGCAACAACGGAAGGTTGATCTTTACTTGCTTAAGATGTTCTAAGATCTCACCGTTTGAGTCTGTAGCTCTGGTAGTGGGCCTAAGGGCTTGAGGAAATGGTACTATAACCTGGTAAGGTGGCTCTGGATCTTCCTGTGGGGTTTTGGTATCAATATCTTTAGGGTCTCCTACAGTTTTGGGAGTATTCTGTATCTCTACCTCTTTACCACTTCTAGTGAATATAACATTAACACCCTTTACATTGGTTGCTTCGTGATTAGCCTGTGTCATGTGTTAGCCTTGTGGATTTGGCTGAGCTGTTGGGATGTATGCTCTAGAGCTACATGTGATGTAAACGGTTTCATGTGTTTAGAAATAAAAGGATGCATTATTCATTTATCAAATTGTTTGTTTAATTTCGCATATTATATATCTTCATAAATATCATAGATTACTTATGTACCTTCAGACTTGGTGTATGAGTGTCATGCACCAGTACTTTGTTTGTAATCTTAAATAGTCCATAGAGAGCAAACAAACCGAGTACTTTGTTTGTGGTTTATCTATAGCCGCGGTCCATTCTATATTTGGATGGCGATCTTAATCTGGATCGTCCATTTAGAGACATGAGAATGAAGGCACCTTATATGATGTGATCATATAGGACTGGACCCAGATAGAAATGACATTCTTATAATATCCGTTAAACAAAGAAAGTCATTTCGATCTACTTGATGGTCATATATGGATTGATCTTAATCCTGAGTGTACTACGAACTCCTGCATGGCGGGATATGTCCTCTAATTTACAAAGGTGAGGTTGGTGTAGCAATCCCAACCAATAACTACGTACTTTGGGGGCATAGTCTGTTATGTAGCTGGGAACGTTTTACATAGACATGAAATTCACTCATTCTTACGAGAAGTAGATGAGTATCTCTCTTAAGGGTTGATTTGGTACTTGAACGATTTGAGCGTTCAAGTCTTTCTATTACGAATAGAGAGATTAATATTCATAACAATTACGAATAAATCGTTCATTAGAGAATCAATGGTACTTAAGGTAAAAAATAATTAGAGGGGTATAACAGACATTATGACCCGGCTCTAATTACGAGATATTCGTGAAAGATCAATTGTATGCAATGACTATATCGGTGGACACTGACTTGGTTCGGCTTAATATTTCATCTACAGCAACGAGAGTGCAACTTCAGATTTTTAGTGGAATAACCCGGAGTTAATAATTCAGAATCTTTAATTAAGAGCTTAATTAATATTTCGAGATTATTGGAGCTCGGAATCGTAGGTCCACTTGGTCCCTGTGCTAGCTCGATTTACTTTAGCGGAGCTAATATAATTGGATGGTCCAATTATATACTCACAAAGAATAAATATTATTAATATGATTAATAATATTAATTACATCACACTTGAGACTTTATATTAAAAGTTAATATAAAGTATTCATAATTATAATTATATGATAATTATTAAATTAGAACATTAACTTATATATGATATAATTTAATAAGGCTAAGAATTATTACCAAGGTAGGATTCCTTATTGGATAAGGAATATGATTTGTTTGTTTGAGAAACAAAATCAAATCCTAATTCCCTAGCCATGGTCGAAATTCATGTATGATAAGGAGTAGGATTTGTTTATTTTGGAAGCAAAATCAAACTAATATTCCTTACCTTGGCCGAATTTTATAGGGGTTGGGAGACTAATGGTTGATTTGTTTTATGAAACAAATTACTCATAAGTATAAAAGAAAAATTATGATTTAATTTTTCATATTCAAGAATTAGAAAACCCTAGCCTCCATCTCTTCTTCAAGCTCTCAAAAGTTGAGAAAGTGAATTGAAGAACCTGAAATTATTTCGGTGTGTGATCTTAATCTCTAAACCGTTTAGAGATTAATCTGTGAGTGTAGCCCACACTACCATCTGTTGGTAACTAGACATAGCTCGGAAGACCTTGTGACGTTGAAAAGAACCCCAAAACCCTCCATATACCTCACGGTAGTGGGCAATTTTCTAGCCCATTCCCGCACGCCATTACCACTCTCGGGACTCAGTTTTTGTTTGGTTTTCATTCGGGTTTTTGGGAAACACTTTTTGGGAATTTTAGGGTTGTGTTAGGATTGATTTTTGGAGAAAAATCAGATCTGAAATTCCAGTGCTGTTCATGCAAATACTGCTTCAAATTAAGTGCAGTTCGCTCGTGTAACGGGTCCAAAACAGTCCACTAATTCACTGCAGTTCAGGGGGCTATTCGGGGACTGTTTCGAGGGTGTTCCGGGGCTGAAATATTGTCCAAAACAGAAGAAAAATATCAGTGAACCAACTGGTATCATTCGGCCAAAGCAAGGGGAGAGCAGAAAAATTTTTCAAGTTCGGTCTGTGAGCCTTACCGCTTCCGCGGCGCGAGGGAAAGCGTTCCCTACATGAGCCTGAGATGGGAATTTTCCTTGTTCGTGCACACTCAAGACATTAGTCAATTTAGAGATTTGGCTCTTTATTTCCCTATTATCTTCAACTACTTGAGCTATCAATGACTCAAACATTTGATTTGTTTTATTCCGGGCTTCCACAATCACCCTATAGGCTTCCATGAATGCTTGCATTGTTTCCTCTAAAGAATTTCTGGGAACTGTAGGTGCGTGATACTGAGGGGTACTATAACCTCTAGGTGGTGATGTCTGACTCGGCTGATGTGACTCCTACTTCCAACTAAGGTTGGGATGGTTTCTCCAACTAGGATTATAGGTTTCTGGGTACAGTGTGTCAGACTTCTGATACGTTCCTAATGCATGACATTGTTTTTCATATGTTCCTCTCATCTCACCATATACCGGATACTCTTGAGATTCTAGTGGGGCTACTGAATGCATTGACTTGCTATCTTTGGCTATTAAGGCTCCTATCTGTCTCGTTAACAGCTCAACTTGTGTCTTAAGGCTATCCTCTTCCCTAAAGTGTTGTAAGCTTATGCTACCTATTCGTGTTATCTACAATATTGGATCCAGTCCAGGTATGAGATTTTTTAGCTAAGTCATCTAAATACTCGAATGCCTCATCAGGGTCCTTTCGAATGAACTTACCATTGCACATCGTCTCAATGAATTGGCGTTCCCTAGGGGTTAGTCCATCATAAAAGTCTTACTAAACGCCAACTCTCATATCCATGGTGTGGATAATTCGTTAACAACTCCTTATACCGCTCCCACGTTTGATAAAAGGGTCTCGTTGTCTCTCTGGGAGAAAATAGAGATTTTTCTTTTCAGGGCATCTGTCTTATGGTTTGAGAAATATTTATCGGAAAATACCTAAGTCATCTCGCCCCACGATCCTATTGACCTAGGTCTCAAAGAATACAGCCAGCTCTTAGCTCTATCCTTAAGGGCAAAGGGGAAGAACTTAAGTCTAATTGTGTCGGTAGTCCCAAAACAGTCATGGAAGGTTGCTACTACCTCTTCAAATTCTCTAATATGCACGTAAGGATTTTCGTTCTCTAAACCGTGAAAAGTTGGAAGATACTGTATCATTCTAGACCTAAAGTCTATGTGTGGTGCATTAAGATGAAACATGATGCACGAAGGTGTAGCTGTGCGAGTTGGGTGCCGGTACTCTTCAAGAGCCCTCCTAGGTTGTCTCTCATATTCACTCATGTTATGTGCGCTAGACGGGGATGGTGTAGAAAAAGGATTTTCAAATATGTTCTCAGAATCCGAACTTTTTTCTTCAGTCCTAACAAATCTACCAAATCTATCCCTACGTCTAGACATGCGATTTAAGTTCAAATAATACGAGAAATAAAATAAATAAAAATAAATAAAAAGAATAAACTAAAACTTAAAATCTAACTAAAACTAAAACAAAAATAAAATAACTAAAATAAAATACTAAAGTAAAAGACTATAAAAATAAAAAGAATTAATTAAAAATAAAATACTAAAATATTAAAAGAAAATAAATAAGCGAATAATAAATGAATAAAATAAAATAAAATACTAAAAAAATGGAACGAAGTTACCGTTTCGTTGTTGACTAAGCAAACCTGGTCCTTTTGCTTGTAAACCGTCTCCCCGGCAACGGCGCCAAATTTTGATTACTCCCAGATATGACTTGCGGTTATCGCAGTATAGCTGGGGTGTCGATTCCTCAGAGAGATGGTTACAATGAAACTAATTCACTCAATCAAGAACGTTTAGCAATAACTAATTAAAGAAAAGATTAAATTGCGATGTAAATTAAGGATTACGAAAACTTAAAAGATTTTATCAATGGAGAGAAATAGCAAAGTGTCAGGATCCCCTCTTGTACCTTTTACTTCTATTCCGTTATTGATTCGTTTTATTACGCAACTGAGGATTTCACGTCCCAATCCCACAATTGGAGGATATTCAATTCTATTCAAATTAAAGTTCTAAGGTAATTGATTTTTTATTTTCTCTACTTTCACAACTCACAAGGTTATCATTACAACCTATCCAACGACGACAATATACCCTCGGGCAATATTGCAGCAAATTATGAACTCGCAAAACAACCTTAACCTATTACAACCAATTTCACCAACAACACATAGAAAAAGCATGAGTGAATCCATATGTCAATTAATAAAATGTAGTTTTCAAATTAAAATAATCAAAAAAATAAAGAGAAGAATAAGATAACAATTGTATTAAATAAAGAAAATCATCCACGAATCAAATAACAAGATAGAAGAATAAGGTACAAAAGTTCGCCCTTAGCTTCGCTTTAGGAGATTAGTTTCGCATGCCGAATGAAGAAATAACATAGATAGGTTGGGAAATCATCAAATGGATCATTATTTCTGGTCCCGAGATTACGCACGGCCTGTGCATGAAAATAGCACACTGTGACCTTTTAACTTCCTTGGCACATACGCTGCACTCTCTCTCTCCACACTTCCTTCACGGTTTCGACAGCTTCTCTCCCTTGTTCACGTTGCTTCTGTTTTTGCGCAGCAAGGGCTGAATTACGCGTAGAGAGCCCCCATATCTTCACGCGACAACTACTTTTATATAACATAAAATATTTAAACCTAATATAATTTGACTTGAGCCCACGCGGCTTAGTTTCTTTCCCAAGTCAAAGCTGCTTCATCCTTATTTCTTTGGTCCAATATTGCAGCTGCAAGTCTCCAACTCTTCTCTTTCTTTTTCTTTTTTTTAAATCAAAGATTTAGTCAAATAATTATTGGGCCCATATTCTTCGGTCAAGGATTCCAATTTTTCTTCTTTTAAATTTGTTTTCCTTTGTTTCTTCATCTCACGTGGACTTCCCTTTTAATTCCTACAATATTAATAAATACTTGAATAATAAATATTTTTTAAATTAATATAGTAATAAAAATTATATAATAAAATATAAAATATATGACTAAATACCGAACAATAAATTCGAATAAGTGATGTTTCAAAGTATATTTTCATGCGCTTATTAATATCCAACGAAACTATATTTATAACCATTGGGTGCTAATTTATCCCGCTGCGCAACTCTAATATATGCATGACAACCCTAATTCTTTAAATATCAAATACTTGGATTTCTACCGTATCATATCTGATATGGGGTCGTAGAAATAATTTTTGATGGAAATCTATTAAGTATGTGGGCAGCAATAAGTAAAGCATAACCCCAAAGGTAATATGGAAGATCTGTATAGCTCATCATGGATCGTACCATGTCCAATAAAGTACGATTTTTTCGCTCAGAAACACCATTTTGTGGAGGAGTTCCTGATGGTCTATATTGGATGAGAATCTCATTCTCTCTTAAATAACTTCTGAATTCCTCGCTCAAAAATTCACCATATTGATCTTATCGAAGTCACTTGATGAATTTACGGTTTGTTTTTCTATTTCATTTCAGAGTATTTTAAACTTTTCAAATGTTTTCGATATATGTCTCATCAAATAAACATATCCATATCCTGACTTATCATCCATGAAAGTCACGAAGCATGTTGAACCATCATGATCGATATGATTTAATAGACCACACACATCACTGTGTACTAGTTCCAATAAATCTTAAGCACGGTGTCCAACACCAAGAAATGTGGTCGCCTTTGTCATTTTTCCTTGAATACATGACACACAAATTGGATAAGGTTCTAAGGTAAAATCTTCAATCAAACAATCATTATTTAATTTTAGTTGACGTTTAACATCTATGTGGCCTAATCTCATATGACATAATTCAGTATTATTTAATTCAGATCATTTACTTGTATTTTCCTATACATTAAAGACATTTCTATCTATTTCCAAAACATAATAACCTTTAGATAAAGAACATTCACATATCAAATAGTTGTCTTTATTATATAAATATAAAAACACCATTTTTAATATTTATTTTATATTCCTCTTTATCTAATATCGGTAAAGATATTATATGTCTGATAAGAGAAGGTACATAATAACAGTCATGTAAAATTAATTTACTTCCATTGAGGAGATTAAGAACAACTATTCTCATGGCTTTGACATCCAATGTCTCGTCATTTCCAACTTTAAGCTGGATCTCTCTTTTGTTTAGCCTTATTTTATTTGGAGTTGGTGCTTGGAGCGCCAATCCGAATAATGTATTGTACATTATATTTTATTATTTATTAATAAAATAACTACATTTTCATTTCAAACCTTATTAATGGTAATGTCAGTATGTATATTAGATTGATGTATAATTATGCTAAGAATGACATCGATCTTAGAGTAGTCATGTAGTAATACTGAATAATGGCTATTCCGACATTGTGATAGTATTACTATTACAAACTATTCTTAAAATAAATATTCTTAATCTTTGATTTTCGAATACGATTGAATTCCTATAACCTATAAGACTGACACATGTCGTATATTGGAATTGGAGTTCCAATGGTTTAACCCGATGTACCATGAGCTTTGGAAGATCGTATAGACATATGGATATTTGTTAGAGCGAATATTGAATGACTCATAGATGATCCTAATAGTTAGAAGTGCACAATACCATCAATAGGAATCTCCTCGAGTCGAGTAACATATGTGATCCTTTGACTATATGATTATATTGATTTTGTGTGAGATCCTCCAAACTTAGATGTCATGTATGTCAAAGACCTTTCATGATCTGGCCTCTAGATATTCATTGGATGTGGACTGATACACTCGTTAATCAAGTGCGTATCAAGCTAGGATCTTTCGGCCCATATGTGTACCATAAGAGGTTTAGATATTCATGTGAGTAAGTCATGATTCTTAAAACTTTGGTGAAAACTAATCACCTAGGGTGGATCGCTTATATCAGAAATGGTTTCTTATTAGTTTTACAGAATCGTATGTTGGACAGTTATGACTCATATCGTCACTATTTGTACAGATCATGGTGTTGTTGTACAAATTAACTATGTGACAAAGGAGATTGCTATCTTATCATTTGTGATTAGATCACCTAGATGTATAAATGATAGGAGGTCCTTATGATTAGTACCTGGATTGAGATGATATGAGACAGTATCAGTCCACGAAGGTATAATCGTTAAATATCCATAGTCAGATTATTGTCGAGATTGGACATCGATAAATGCGTAAAAGACTAGTATTACACTTGTGCGTGTTATGTGAGATCATTACAACATAGTTCTCATATATTTGGTTATTGGATACTCATGCAAGTGTAATAGGAGGTTGTGTTTTACCGATGGTACGGAAAACAGCTTCGTTCTGGATAGACCATTCGAAATTCCATTGGTAGTATGAATATGTGTCTATGGAAGTCTGATATCAGGGTAGGTATATTTGGTCTTAACCGAAGACTTGCACCGCTAATACTTACGACAATCAATATAATTTGGTTTTGGTCGTCCAGGGCTTTAACCGGTTCTGTGTACGACTCTGCTGGGTATATTGAGAATCGTATTGTATTGAGTGTGATGTCAAGACGGAAGTATCACTCCAGTCATAGTGGAGATGATGTCACGTAGGATACGGTATTAGTACTCTTAAATGCTGCAGCTATCGGGATATTATGACTAGGTCATGTATATCCGATTATAGAGACTAGTTACCAGACATCCGACATGTGCTTCATACGGGGCAGACACAATTCCAGCCCCAAGCCTAGCACGCGACATCCGATACTGGATCGACATACACAATACTACGTATACTACGCCTGATATAGATCGTTTATTCCTGTAAGCATGTTTCTGGAGAATTGGGTAGGCATGGTGCTTTGCTAGATGCCAACCTTGTCTTGTAAATCGGTAAAACGTAGTATTAGGTACGTACGTATTCGGATAGTCCGATAACCGTATTTACTACCAACATATCTGGGGATCTCATGAGTCGCTTCCCGAAGATTCACCGATGACGTATGACTCGCACTTTAATTAATCTGAGATTAATTTGAAGAGAGAGAAAATTAATCTGGGATTAATTACGGAGATATTTTATCTAGGATAAAATAACATTTAAAGAGAGATAACGATTAATTTAGAATTAATCGATAATTAATATATTCGATATATTAAACGAAATTGGATTTCGACGCGGAATTAAAATTAGATTTTAATTCGGGCGAATGAATTAATTTAGAAATAATTCAGAATTAATTCGTTAGCGACGTGAATAGTAATTATGCTAGGCATGATTACTTAATTAAATTAGATTTAATTACGTCGCGACGGAAATTCGTTAATTTGGAATTAGCAAACCCGAGCCCGGGATTATTTGTGAGCGCATTCGCATTTCGAATTCGAGTGCGGCACGCAAGTCAAATCAAGCGTCAAATCGCTAGTCACTTCGAGCGTCAAATCACTTGTCACTTTGAGTGATATGACTTGACAACTTGATTGATGTGATGTCTAGTCACTTTGAGTGACTTGACAACTTTTCATGAATAGTAATAGATGTGATATGAATAGTGATGTGTGATGATGGAAGGCTTTAATGCCTTTTTGCTTTTTGCTTTTTGACTTTTGTAAAGCAAAATTTTTGTAATGAATTTTTGAATTTCATTTAAGTGTATTAGATACACAAAACAAAACACACTCATCTTCTCCATCTCTCTCTATATTCGGCCATGGAGGGCCATTATCTTCTTCTCTCCCATTTGGCTTTTGAAGCCATTTTCTTGGCTTCGCCGAGAGATACAAAGAGATAAATAGTGCTAGCACACACAAGGGTTATACAAGGTGATAGGGAACCGAACACATGAGCATGGAATCACCATTTGCAAATCTTGGAGCTTGGAGCATCAATGGAGGACAACACCATGCTTTGACCGAGAGCTTCATCACCATTGGAGGAAAAGATTTTTCTTCGTAGCATCCAATCCGATCAAAGTGAGTATGATTCCGTCATTCTCCTTTGTGTATTCACATGTGTTTCATTGCTTATAAATGATCCTTGGGGCTTAATAGAAACCCAACAATGGTATCTTGAGCCATTTTGAGCATAAAACTTTTTAGGATTAAAATTGGGTAAAATCGATTTGAGCATGATTTGATGAAATTTTTTGATTGAGTATACTTGAATGATGTTTAATTGATGTTGTATATGATCAATTTCATGAAAATTGATTTGGAATAATTTTCCCCAAATCATTTAGCTTGGCCGAATATAGAGGACCCTATATGTCATGGTGAATTTTTTGATTTTGATCATTGGATGAGTTGGAATCATTAGGGTAATGTTGATTGTGGATTCAATTGGATTGAAATCAAATTGGACATTAAAAACCCTAAATGGCCGTGACAAAGAGAGCATGAAATGATGTTGATTTTTGATTAAAATATGTTGGACATGTTTTGATTATAATGAGCATAATTAATTAGGTTAATTGATGTTTCGGAAATGTTAAATTGATTAATTAATTATGGCATTACACTTAGGTTTATTAGATTATGAAATTTGGAATTTGGTAATTTAATTAATTGGGCTTAAATTGGATTTGGGCTTGTAAAGTTGTAATTGGGCTAAATGGGCTTGGTTGGGCCAAGTTTGGTTTAGGCAAATTGGTTGGATCCAATTGGGCCCAAAACCATAACCATAACGTCCAATTATGACTAATGGGTCTTTAAAGTTTAATTGGGCCTAATGAGCCGAAATTGATTTCTAGGCTTATGGGGTTATTCCCTGATTGGGCTTTGGTTGCCGAAGCCCACGCCTTAAGAAATTAATTGAAAGCCCATTAGACTTTAATTATTGACATTGGATGTTAATCGGGCTTTGAGACCCGTAACGATTAAATTTGGAATTTAAGTCGTAAAGGTTTGTTATAAAGTGTAATATTTAATTTGGAATTAAATAGCGAATTAGTATTAAATACAAATTGAATTGGATTTAATTATGTAGTTTAATTTAATTCGAGAATTCGTACTTTTAGTACTTATTCGCAAAACGAGTTTGACTCGCGCAAAATCAAATCGTTGTTTGAACATTGGATGGTCATTAATATTCAGATTAATTAATTGGATTATATTGATTGACAACATGCTTGTGTGAATACATGATTGTGATGCATGAATAATGTATATCGGATGGATATTAGATGGGTGGGGTACTTTTAGAAATTAATGTGATAAATTTAGAATTTATTAATTGGACCTGCGTGTCCAGCCTATTGCCTCCATACTCTTTGTATTTCTCTTCTCACCTATTCCCCTAAATGTAAAAGAGGTTTCTTTAGAAATGTAGTGTAACGGTAGAAGAAAATACTTGTGCTAACGGGAGAGAGGAAAGTGATGTTGGAAATTAATCTAGGTCCCAAGATCAAACAAGCAATGAAAAACATGTGTGAACACACCAACGGAGATGGCGGAATACTCACATCGATCGGTTGAGTCGATTTGGAGACGAATCAAGTCCAAAAGCTCACTGCCTTAGGCGCCAAACAGCAGCAGTCCACTGCCCTCCAAAACAGAATTTAGAGATGACAAACGGAGCTCCAAGCTTCGTCCGACGGATCCCGGCTCATGGGTGAACCTCCCTACCACCTTCGCAAGACTCGTAGTGTGCTAGCACTTGCGGTTTTCACCATGAAAACCCAACTCTTGGCTTCCCTTGCTCACGGTTTTTGGCTTCCAAAACAGTCACCATTTTTCAGTTTGGGCGTGAGGAGAGTGTGGGAACACACAGAAACTGGACGACGCATGCTGTTCTAGGCTCGGGGGCCTAGTTGGGAGTACGGAGTAGCCAACGGAGGACTAAACCGGAGAGTGATGGAGTCGCCACCCGGTGTGAACCGGGACAAAGGTTTAAGGCCGCACTCACCCCTCGCAAGGGAAGACCTCGAACCATTGGGTTCGGAACGGTCCCTTACTTATGCCACTTGTAATGTAAAGATTTATGCAATAATCCAACCAAGCCTATGACATATATTTCCAAGTGCACCACAATCCTAAATTCGCATGCTTGAAAGTAACAACTAGCATATATGAAATCAAATCTTATTGCCAAATTCACATGCTTAAAGGTAGACTTTTACAATAACAAGCACATAACGTCACAAGAACTCAATCATTCATGTAATCATAAACACAAACAGTCATGGCAACATTTGCATATAATCAAAATGACGACAACACGGATGCATAAATCATGATACATTAAGCCAAGACTAAAGTAGATAATGCAATCATAGGGAATAAACATGCTTTTCATTATTATGTGCACAAAGATAAGAACGACTATGTGTGGTTTCATCGAAAAAATCACTTAAGAAACAATTATACATGGCATGTGATGAGTATGTCTCAGTTCAGTGTGTTCGCGTTCGTGTAGCGTTCGTAAACGCATTCGAACGAAACTGAGACAGAATGCTCACGTTCGTGTAGCGCGTTCGTGAACGCGTTCGAACGGAAATGAGACCTGATGCATGATAAG
Source organism: Zanthoxylum bungeanum (assembly GCA_019454045.1). Classification (NCBI taxonomy): domain Eukaryota; kingdom Viridiplantae; phylum Streptophyta; class Magnoliopsida; order Sapindales; family Rutaceae; genus Zanthoxylum; species Zanthoxylum bungeanum. The sequence continues at coordinate 57,127 of SKCR01015506.1, forward strand.
GCAAAATGTATGCGCGTTCGAGTTGAGTTCGTAAACGCGTTCGAACGGGGACAGACCTGATGCATGAAATGCTTACGTTCGTGGAGCGTTCGTGAACGCGTTCGAACGAACGGAAATGAAACAGAATGCTCACGTTCGTATGGCGTTTGTGAACGCATTCGAACGGAAATGAAACAGAATGCTCACGTTCGTATGGCGTTTGCTAACGCGTTCGAACGTAAATGAAACAGAATGCTCACGTTCGTATGGCATTTGTTAACGCGTTCGAACGGAAATGAGATCTGATGCATGATAAGGCAAAATGTATGCGCGTTCGAGTTGCGTTCGTGAACGCGTTCGAACGGGAACAGACTGATGCAGCATGAAATGGGACACGATACATGAAAGCTAAAGGGGGCGCGAAGTATCGCGGTAAGGATCTTATCCCCGTGAAACGGAGTGCCTTTAATCCGAATTACTAAGCCCATGCGCAATGAACATATAATAAAAAGTAAAGGCATAATAACAAAGACGAGTTATCGGACTTTGTATATCGATTGAACACATATCACGTCCAATCGAATATACGTCATCCAGCGCGGCGAAGCATCGTGATAAGGATCTTATCCCCGTTGAAGCGGAGTGCCTTTAATCCGACTTGCTAAGCCCATGCGCAATGAACATATAATATGCATAAAATAAAAAAAGAAGTAAACACAAAGATACTTGGCGCGGTGAAGCATCGTGGTAAATGATTTTAACCTCTTCAATTAGAGGACCTTTCATCGCACTTACTAAGCCCATGCGCTTTTCTCATTATTACATAAATAAATATCATGCAGAAAATTAAATGGCGGAATAATAAACAACTCAAAATTAAACAAATGAACATGCCGTTTACTCAAGTGATACGTGGAGTTGTGGCCCGAGTACAGATCATACTACCGTCCATTCGGAATCGGCTATGAAATTTACGTCCGGGTTTCCATCCGATATATACCACAAGAGGCGGCATGCCTTTCATCCAATTCACAACAAACATCGTATATGCAACAAATACCACAAATACAGAAAATATAATCAAGATAAATGAACAGAAATTAAATAGAAATAAGTGTGAAGATACCCTCAGGTCTAACCTTTTGATTGTCCTCGGACTTGCGTTTCGCGGAGATCGGAAGGGGTAAAGCTCCGCAACTTTTCTGGTTCACTGGTTTGCGTTTCCCTTTGCTGTTTCGCGCTGCTCAAGCCACTATTTTAACTCTGTTTTGCTGCTGTTTTCTCTGTATTTCTGTTTTCTTTTTGGTTTTTTTTGATTTTCTTGGGTGTCTTCGGTTGTGTCTTAGGTTTGTGTCTTAGGTTGTCTTAGGTTGTGTGTCTCCAAGAAGCTAAAAGGTTTGGTGAAGAGTGGTTTATATAGAGAAGGGTTAAGGTTGACAAGGGAAGGGATTTTGTGCATTTAATTAGGATATGATTTGGTTTTAACAAGAAGGATTTGATTGATTGGGGGGACAAAATTGGGTGAATTAGGAAGGTTGAATATTTGATTGGTGTTATTTAGGCATGATATTTGTTTAATTGGTTAAGATTGATTTTAATTAGGTGTATTATCTTTTAATTTAGGTATATAATATATTTAATTTGTTTAATTTAGGTATATGTTTATTTAATGTCTCTTTTAATTTGGTATGTGATATATTCAAATTAGGCATGATTTTAGTTTAAGTTTGGTAAATGCTTTATTTAATTATTTGATTAATTATTTTAATATCTTATTAGTTAATGTTTTAATTAATATTCATTTATTTAATTTGGGATGTGTTTTATGGGCTTTGGGGGGCTAAATGGGCTGGGGTGTGAGGCTAGCAGCAAAACCAGAATTACCGACACCGTTCGAACGCCTCCTCGAACGTGACACGAACGCTTGAAATCTGCTTTCCGTTCGAACGCCTGAACGAACGCAGCACGAACGAAAACAGTGAACCTTGCTTATTCCGAATTTCCCCTTCCGATATCCGTTTCCCGCGGTTTTCATGACTCAAAAGGTAGTGCCTCCAAATGAGACTCATCATCGGGTTTCACATGCAAAAATGCAATGCCTACAGTCGCCCCCCCCACTTTGATGGGACTCGTGCGGTGTGTGACAGTGACAGTCCTATCAAAGTCTATGCAATGCATTTTTTACTTACCTGGCTAGCTAGCTGTCCGAGCTAAGCTGATATTGCAGAGGATCTCGATCCTGAGACGCATCTTGGTACTTCTGATGATGTGGACCTCGCCTGAAAGAGGATGTGATGTGGAGCCTCGCTCCTCAGCCGATATGGGCTTCGCCCCCAAGCTGTTATAGTGATGTGGAGCCTCGCTGCCGATATGGGCTTCGCCCCCTAACTGATATAATGATGTGCAGCCTCGCTCCTCAGCCGATATGGGCTTCGCCCCCAAACTGATATAATGATGTGGAGCTTCGCTCCTCAGCCGATATGGGCTTCGCCCCCAAACTGATATAATGATGTGGAGCTTCGCTCCTCAGCCGATATGGGCTTCGCCCCCAAGCTGATATGATGATGTGGAGCCTCGCTCCCCAGCCGATATGGGCTTCGCCCCCAGCTGATATAATGATGTGGAGCCTCGCTCCTCAGCCGATATGGCTTCGCCCCCAAACTGATTGGGCCTTGCCCCTAGACTGAAATTGATGTAGGGCTTCGCCCTCCAGCTGATACTGATGTGATAGTGGTCCATTCCCGAACTGTTGTTTGATAAAAGCGGGCCTCGACCCTAGGATTCATTCCCAAAACTGCTAGCGAAATGGGCCTCGGCCCTGGGATTCATTCTTGAAACTGTTGGTGAAATGGGCCTCGGCCCTGGGATTCATTCCCGAACTGCTGACTGGATGGGCCTCGACCCTGGGATTCATTCCAACTGCTGATGAAATGGGCCTCGGCCCTGGGATGCATTCCCGAGACTGCTGGGAGATTCATTCTCCTGGATTCATTCCAACTGCTGAGAGATTCATTCTCCGGATTCATTCCAACTGCTGAGAGATTCATTCTCTGTATTCCTTCCAAACTGAGAGATTCATTCCCTGGATTCCTTCTAAACAAACTGAGAGATTCATTCTCTGGATTCATTCCGCATTCTGAGAGATTCATTCCCTGGATTCATTCCAACCGCTGAGAGATTCATTCTCTGGATTCATTCCAAAACTGAGATTCCTTCCCGGATTCATTCCAAAGCTGAGATTCCTTCTCGGATTCATTCCAAAACTGAGATTCCTTCTCGGATTCATTCCAAAACTGAGATTCTTTCTCGGATTCATTCCAAAACTGATATTGATGTTGATGTGGGCCTCGCCCCCGGGACTCATCCCCAAAACTGATACCGGTGTGGGCCTCGCCCTGGGACTCATCCTCAAGCTGATACTGATGTGGGCCTCGACCCATGCTGATACTGATGCGGGCCTCGACCCATGCTGATACTGATGTGGGCCTCGACCCATGCTGATACTGATGTGGGCCTCGCCCTGTGACTTATCCCCAAGCTGATACTGATGCGGGCCTCGACCCATGCTGATACTGATGTGGGCCCGACCCATGCTGATACTGATGCGGGCCTCGACCCATGCTGATACTGATGCGGGCCTCGCCCCCAGACTAATATTGTACTGTCGCTGCTCTTGGTTGACTTGCATTTGACGCTTTCTCTTTTTCGTTGTTGAAACCTGTGATTTACAAAAAAAACAAACACCAAAAAGAATGCCAAAATACGTTACGTGTATGCATGCATGGATGAAGTTCCTATTCCGTTGGTTAGGTCTTCCGCCAATTCTTCCTCGGGCAAAGTACTGCTTCATCCTTTCCACTTTAATCGGCTCGGTGAACTCATTCCCTTCCAAGTCTGATAGTCTCACTGCCCCATGTCCCAATTTCTGGATGATCATCATATCTTTTCTGCTTGCTGTTTTCGGGAATCCCCCGTGTTCTAAACACCACTGAATTTCATAGTACCAAGGTTGAATGCTTTTCTCAAATGCACTCATGTTGCAAGTTGAAAAGTGGAGATTCAGGCAAGTAAGCGAAATGAACTTCTTTATTATTGTTGAGAAAAGGTCCGAACAAGCAAACAAAATCAATGTCTTTATTACAATGCAAGATAAACTTGGAGAAACAGCAGCGCCTTCTTCCTCAGCCTATGGTTCTTCATCATTGTCATCCCTTATCCCAATGAATGAAGCTGAGTGGTTGAGAGCTGGGAGGACAAGGGTTTCGGGTAGGCCAGAGTTGATCATGTAGTTGGGTAGGGGATTTCTATGTGCATTGGGTTGTTCTCTTTCTGGGTCAGGTATTTTGTGGGTGTCAATGAGGTCTTGGATCTCATGCCTAAGGCGGAGGCAATTGTCAGTTTCGTGACCCTTTTGTTGGTGGAAGTAACAGAATAAGTTTAAGTCAAGGTAGTGGGGTACAGGGCTTGGAAGTGGTTTAGGTTCCAAGGGTTTCAGGAGTCCTTGCATTTTCAACTTTTCAAACACCTTCGATAGAGGCCTGCCAAGGTTGGAAAATCGCCTATTTCTGATGGCGGTAACTTCGGCAGTAGTGGGCCTTGTCTCAGAATGCCCCCCAAAATTCCTCTTATTCTGGCCATAAAACTTCCGGTTCTCGGTCTCCTCTTCTTCAATGTCCATGACAGTTTCCCTCAACTGCCGAAAGTCAGAAATCATCATCCTCCTCAGCTTACTATAAATAGAGGGCTTGGTGCCCTTGATGATCATTTATTTGGTCCTTCTCAGAGGGCCGTCTGCATTTTCAGAAGCTGGCTTCTCCAGCGGTCTACATACTCCTTGAAGCTTTCTTCCGGCTTCTGCTTAGTGTTCTCCAAATCACGGAGTGACAAGTCAATCTCCAAGTCCGTAACATATTGCTTCAGAAAAGCATCCGCTAGTTCCTTCCAATCTTCTTAACCTTCTTTCCAAGGCTATGATACCAAACCACAGGTGCCCCATCGAGTGACATCCCAAACATCTTTTGGACTTGGCGCTGTGATAGGCCCATTGAACTCATGACTGAGACATATTGCTGCAGATGGACCCTCGGGTCTCCGTTCCCATTAAACTTGGCCATGTCTGGCATTCTGAACTGAGCCGGCAACTGTTCTTCAAATGTCATTGCCTCATAATCTAACAACTCTTCATACTTACCCCTCATCTTGCGGGTAACTGTTTCAACCTGATCCCGAAGTTTCTGAAATTCTGCCGGAGACCCAATCACTTTGCCTGTTGCATATTCTGCCACGTCGTCATCAAAAGCGGGGACATCGTCCCCCAATCTGTTCGGAGATTCCTCTTGCCTCACATTTTCAGAATTTCCCCCAGCATGGGGCACACAGCCATACACAGCCACAGCAGTAGTCAAGGCTTGCAGCTGTTCAGTAATCTTTGTGAGACTGTTTTCCAACTGATCCATTCGGGACACTTCATTATCTGATCCACTCATGGTTCCAACCGTTCTCTTAGTGAGTCTGGTTTTCTCCCTAACCCAAACGGTATCTATCGTGTCTTTAAGACACAGAGGGTGTTAACAAGGTGTATGTATGCATGAGGTGCACAAGAAGCATATAACATATATTAAATCAAATAAAATTCTCAAACAAATCGGCCTATTATCATTTTAGAAGCTTTTGGGCTAACTGTCATAATAGTGAATCCGTCCCAGTTTAAATGGCCCAACGAATTCATGTCTTATGGCAAGGAGCCCAACTAAATCCAAATGATAACATCCCGAACACAATCATAAAACGGCCCATTGTTATTTAGAAGCCTTTGGCCCAATAGTCATAAGATACGTTCTTGTCCCAGTTTAAATGGCCCAACAAGCCCATATCTCATGACAAAAGATCCAGATGGATTCAAATAGCAATGTTCCCAAACATAAGCATACAAGGAAGATATCATAAACATAAAAAGTAAATTCTACCGTGTGGCCCATCATCATTTCAGAAGTTCTGGGCCTAATTGTCATAAGATACGAACCTGCCCCAGTTTAAATGGCCCAGCAAGTTCGCATTTTTGACAAAGAGTCCAGTTCATCGAAATGATAATGGTCCTAAAGCACAAGGAAATACTTGTTATAGGCTATACAACCCGGTCTACGCATGGGTTCGTGGGGGCATGGACAAAGACTCTTGCCGGCGAAGGATTGCCTACAACTAGGTCTCCCCACTCAAGGGTCCGAGCGACCAAGTAAGCGCGCCTTTTTTATACCTTACGGTACGTGCCAACAAGTCATGGTGTGTGACTAACTGTCAAATGGATTCCTTGTTGCAGATTCCCCAGAGGGAAGGTGGAGCGAGGCTCACTTAAATACCCAAGCCTCTTAGGCTCTTATCGCTTGGTGTCAGGAATAAGCAACAAATCCTCCAAATTAGTATGTCACAACAGGCTAATGGTAATGATCATTTAGGTGCCTTCACAGCTTTTCCTCGAAAGGTAGTGAGTGAGGGAAGACACCAAATCATTAACAAGCCTCAAAAATGTCTTTTATCACAACCCTCATTTCGCACATTTGTAGACACGGTTAATTAAAGCATAAATCTATTCATTACAAGGCATTATTTCGGGGCCGATTCTCTATCCCCAGTGGAGTCGCCAGAACTGTGGGAACACACAGAAATTGGACGACGCATGCTGTTCTAGGCTCGGGGGCCTAGTTGGGAGTACGGAGTAGCCAACGGAGGACTAAACCGGAGAGTGATGGAGTCGCCACCCGGTGTGAACCGGGACAAAGATTTAAGGCCGCACTCACCCCTCGCAAGGGAAGACCTCAAACCATTGGGTTCGGAATGGTCCCTTACTTATGCCACTTGTAATGTAAAGATTTATGCAATAATCCAACCAAGCCTATGACATATATTCCAAGTGCACCACAATCCTAAATTCGCATGCTTGAAAGTAACAACTAACATATATGAAATCAAATCTTATTGCCAAATTCACATGCTTAAAGGTAGACTTTACAATAACAAGCACATAACGTCACAAGAACTCAATCATTCATGTAATCATAAACACAAACAGTCATGGTAACATTTGCATATAATCAAAATGACGACAACACGGATGCATAAATCATGATACATTAAGCCAAGACTAAAGTAGATAATGCAATCATAGGGAATAAACATGCTTTTCATTATTATGTGCACAAAGATAAGAACGACTATGTGTGGTTTCATCAAAAAATCACTTAAGAAACAATTATACATGGCATGTGATGAGTATGTCTCAGTTCAGTGTGTTCGCGTTCGTGTAGCGTTCGTAAACGCGTTCGAACGAAACTGAGACAGAATGCTCACGTTCGTGTAGCGTTCGTGAACGCGTTCGAACGGAAATGAGACCTGATGCATGATAAGGCAAAATGTATGCGCGTTCGAGTTGCGTTCGTAAACGCGTTCGAACGGGGACAGACCTGATGCATGAAATGCTTACGTTCGTGGCGTTCGTGAACGCGTTCGAACGGAAATGAAACAGAATGCTCACGTTCGTATGGCGTTGTGAACGCGTTCGAACGGAAATGAAACAGAATGCTCACGTTCGTATGGCGTTTGCTAACGCGTTCGAACGGAAATGAAACAGAATGCTCACGTTCGTATGGCGTTTGTTAACGCGTTCGAACGGAAATGAGACCTGATGCATGATAAGGCAAAAATGTATGCGCGTTCGAGTTGCGTTCGTGAACGCGTTCGAACGGGAACAGACCTGATGCATGAAATGGGACGCGATACATGAAAGCTAAAGGGGCGCGGCGAAGTATCGCGGTAAGGATCTTATCCCCGTGAAACGGAGTGCCTTTAATCCGACTTACTAAGCCCATGCGCAATGAACATATAATAAAAGTAAAGGCATAATAACAAAGACGAGTTATCGGACTTTGTATATCCGATTGAACACATCTCACGTCCAATCGAATATACGTCATCCAGCGCGGCGAAGCATCGTGATAAGGATCTTATCCCCGTGAAGCGGAGTGCCTTTAATCCGACTTACTAAGCCCATGCGCAATGAACATATATATGCATAAAATAAAGACAGAAGTAAACACAAAGATACTTGGCGCGGCGAAGCATCGTGGTAAAGGATTTTAACCTCTTCAATTAGAGGACCTTTCATCGCACTTACTAAGCCCATGCGCTTTTCTCATTATTACATAAATAAATATCATGCAGAAAATTAAATGGCGGAATAATTAAACAACTCAAAATTAAACAAATGAACATGCCGTTTACTCAAGTGATACGTGGAGTTGTGGCCCGAGTACAGATCATACTACCGTCCATTCGGAATCGGCTATGAAATTTACGTCCGGGTTTCCATCCGATATACCACAAGAGGCGGCATGCCTTTCATCCAAAATTCACAACAAACATCGTATATGCAACAAATACCACAAATACAGAAAATATAATCAAGATAAATGAACAAAATTAAAAAGAAATAAGTGTGAAGATACCCTCAGGTCTAACCTTTTGATTGTCCTCGGACTTGCGTTTCGCGGAGATCGGAAGGGGTAAAGCTCCGCAACTTTTCTGGTTCACTGGTTTGCGTTTCCCTTTGCTGTTTCGCTGCTCAAGCCACTATTTTAACTCTGTTTTGCTGCTGTTTTCTCTGTATTTCTGTTTTCTGTTTTGGTTTTTTTTTTTATTTTCTCTTGTGTCTTCGGTTGTGTCTTAAGTTGTGTCTTAGGTTGTCTTAGGTTTGTGTCTCCAAGAAGCTAAAAGGTTTGGTGAAGAGTGGTTTATATAGAGAAGGGTTAAGGTTGACAAGGGAAGGGATTTTGTGCATTTAATTAGGATATGATTTGGTTTTAAACAAGGAAAGGATTTGATTGATTGGGGGACAAAATTTGGTGAATTAGGAAGGTTGAATATTTGATTGGTGTTATTTAGGCATGATATTTGTTTAATTGGTTAAGATTGATTTTAATTAGGTGTATTATCTTTTAATTTAGGTATATAATATATTAATTTGTTTAATTTAGGTATATGTTTATTTAATGTCTCTTTTAATTTGGTATGTGATATATTCAAATTAGGCATGATTTTAGTTTAAGTTTGGTAAATGCTTTATTTAATTATTTGATTAATTATTTTAATATCTTATTAGTTAATGTTTTAATTAATATTCATTTATTTAATTTGGGATGTGTTTTATGGGCTTTGGGGGGCTAAATGGGCTGGGGGTGAGGCTAGCAGCAAAACCAGAATTACCGACACCGTTCGAACGCCTCCTCGAACGTGACACGAACGCTTGAAATCTGCTTTCCGTTCGAACGCCTGAACGAACGCAGCACGAACGAAAACAGTGAACCTTGCTTATTCCGAATTTCCCCTTCCGATATCCGTTTCCCGCGGTTTTCATGACTCAAAAGGTAGTGCCTCCAAATGAGACTCATCATCGGGTTTCACATGCAAAAATGCAATGCCTACAGAGAGGAGAGAAAAATGAGAGAGATGAAAGATGTGTTAAAGTTATTTGCATTTTAATTTCAAATGTATCTTATCCTTTCATGAATTCAATTGCATTTCACTTTAATTTGCATTTCATTTGCTTTTAAAAGTCAAACCATTAAAGCAAACACTATGCACATCATCACACATCACTATTCATATCAACTTAATAAAGTGATGTGATGTGTGTCATTCAATCAATCAATCACATCAATAAATCACATCACTCAAAGTGACAATTGGATTTGACGCTTGATGTGACGATTGATTTGACGCTTGATGTGACTTGCGTCGCCGCACTCGAATTCGAAATACGAATGCGCTCGCAATCACACTCGGGCTCGGGTTCGCTAATTCTAAATTAACGAATTTTCCGTCGCGTCGCAATTAAATGATTACGCCTAGCGAATTCACTATTCACATCGCTAACGAATTAATTCTAATTAATTCGTTCGCACCGAATTAAAATCTAATTTTAATTCCGCGTCGAAATCTAATTTCATTTAATATATCGAATATATAATTTACCGATTAATTCCAAATTAATCGTTATCTCTCTCTAGACGATATTTTATCATAGATAAAATATCTCCGTAATTAATCCTAGATTAATTTTCTCTCTCTTCTATTTAATCCCATATTATTCAAGAGTGCGAGTTGTGCGTCATCGGTGGATTATCGGGAAGCGACCCATGAGATCCCCGGATAAGTTGGCAGTAAATACGGTCGTCGGAGTATCTGAATCACGTACGTACCAAGTACTACGTTCTACCGATTTACGAGACAAGGTCGACTCCTAGAAAAGCACGATGTCTACCAAATTCTCCGGTCATATTCATCTAAGAATATTAAGATCTGTATCAAGCGTAGTATACCATTGTATTGTGCGTATCGGTCCAGTATCGGATAATCACGTGCTAGGGCTGGGGCTGGATAAGTGTCTACCCCGTCCGAAGCACATATCGGATGTCTGGCAACATAGTCTCTATAATCGGATATACATGACCTGGTCACAATATCCCGATTGGTTGCGCAACACTCAAGAGCACTAGTACCGTATCCTGCGTGACATCATCTCCAATATGACTGAAGTGACACTTCCGTCTTGATATCACACCCAATACTCTACGACTCTCTGATAAACCCAGAAGTGGTGTACACAGAACCGGTCAAAGCCCCCTACCACCAAGACCAAAGTTTATCGATTATCGTAAGTATTAGCGATGTGCAAGTCTCAGGTTAAGACTATACACACCTACCTTGATTTCGGCCTCCCATAGACACATAGTCATAATACCAATGGGATTCCGAGGGGTCTATCCAGAGCGAAGCTGTTTCCCGTACCATCGGTGAAACACGACCTCCTATCGCACTTGCATAAGTATCCAATACTTATATATGAGAACTATGCCGTTGTGCCCTCACAACGCACACAAGTGCAATACTAGCCTATTCCGCATTATCGATGTCCAGTCTCGATAATACTACGGCTAGGGATATTTAATGATTAATCCTTCGTGGACTGATACTGTCTCATATCATCTCAATCCAGGAACTAATCATAGGGACCTCTTCATTTATATATCTATGGTGATCTAATCACAAATGATGAGAGTGCAATTCCTTATTACATAGTTAATTTGCTACAACAACACAATGATCTGTGCAAATAGTGACGCTATGGGTCATATATACAACAATCTCCACTTGGCACATAGCCAGTCACTCGAGTGTCTAACACCCGAACTATGTACGGTTTGCTCAAATTGCTGAGGAAAGGTTTTCGTCAGTGGATTTGCATAATTATCGTTTGACGCGATTTATACGATCATCACATCGCCACGATGTATGATCCGAACGAATCAGATGATATAGAAGTATATATCTGGATCGTCGATGAGACCTTTAATTCCTTAGCTTGTGCTGACGCCTAGCTCAGCTGCTAAAAGACTATATCTAATCTAATTAGATTTATTTCAATCCAAAAGACTTCTATTGCTGCCTCAGCTGCAGCAATAATCCGCGTTTGTTTTATTCGGCAACAGTTATCTTGCTCGGAATATTTCCAGCTCACTGTCCCAGTATTCAAACTTTATAGTACCGTATTATTTAATTGTTTGGAAACTTGCAGCAGTGATCCCAATCACTTCAAGTTCTCATTCTCCATAGTTTTAAGACATCATCTTTAGTTTTCTCAGATACTAACAGATGTTCTTAATCTTTAATCCAGTGACTATCACTTGGATTGACCTGATCGTGACTCCATATGCTCGAAGCGTATGAGACAACCTATTAAGTACATTTTAAATGTACAATTCCCAGAGAGTGTTAACAACTCCAAATCTATCCCAGTAGATCTTTATTCCTTGAATAAAGGTTGTTACTTTCCAGAATTCTACGGAGAATTTCTATTGAAAGAATATTTATGAAAGCCAAGCTTTCAACAATAGCTTTATGGGAATTTCACTGTTAGTGCCCTCCCACTAACCTCCTTATATACACAAGAATTATTTCGCTTTGAGTCAAATCATAAACCATTACGATTTATTTCAAAACGACAGTTCCAAGAACCTTATGCTTGTTTCAATCCAAACATGGATCGAATAACCCGCAAACCTTGTTTGTCGGTCATACAAAATCGTCAGAATGTTATAAACATTCTCCAAAAGGTTTCCTTTTCAGGAAAGCAATTTTGATTTGTAACTGACACATTTCATAAATGAAATATACAGTTATCAACAAGCATCTTCAAAATGGGTTTACCATGGCAACAGTAAAAGGTTGAACCGTTATTACACAATGTTGATAACGATACCTTTCCGTCAAAAGCCCAGCTTTGTACGTTGGTATGTTGCCTTCCATGTATGTCTTCCTTGTAGACGTTTAATGTACCAATAGGCACAATGCCTTATGGTACAACAACTAGTATCCAAAATAGTTGTTATACATGGAATCCATTTCGGATTCATGGCACTTTGCCATAACAGGGAGTCGATACCTTGGATCACTTCCTCAAAACGTAGTCGGATGGTACACCTCCATAAGATTGACATCTTTATGAGGTTAGATCAGAAACCCATACCCTGGGTTGTTTTCTGACTCTATCCGATTTACGAAGTTCTTGTGTATTTGAAGATTAATGGTACAGATTCATCATTGATGAACTATTTGTGTTCCATTAAGGACTTCGTGCCTTGAACAGTGTTACTCCAATTTTCATCGAGTATCACTATCCTCCCACTGACCACTGCATATCGGTATTCCTCTCAGGAAAACCGCATGGTGAGCAACAATTACATTGTTCTCATGTGGGATTTATAAGTACTATACTTAAGGTTTCCCTTAGGATAACCTATATCGGTATTCCTCTCAGGAAAACCGCATGGTGAACACCGTACTCTTTCATATACATATGAAACTTACTGCTTAAGTATTTTCCAATACGGTCTTACCGTGGCGGCATAATACTATAGCCGATCTGTTTGTCTACTTCGTGTCGAAACTCTAAAGTTTCTGATTTATATTCTTCATAAGAGACACAAAACCATAACGTGATGCTACATCTGTTAAGGTCACGAAATATTCATGTTCACATCTAGCCCAGCTAGATATGGGCCCACTACTTCACCATGAATAGGGCTAACAGATCGGTGGTCACTTTTACTATTACAAAGTAAATAGTATTTTAGGTACTTTACCTAACAAACTAGATTCGCAGACCTTATTTGAATAGTCAAATCAGTCCTAGTACCCACTCTTCAAAAGTGTGGATATACGAGTCTTCTTTAATTGTGTCCTAGACAACAATGCCACGATAAGTCTCTATTGATCAAATCAATTTGAGCTATTTATTTGTCATTTTATATGTTTGAGATTTTTCTTTATTTTCAAAATATAAATTCTGTTATTTACATCTAATGTATTTTATCTCAGTATCATCTTTATATAATAAAACACTTAGTGTTCTATAATATAAAGGTTTTATCCGCAATGGTTTAAACACTGATATAGAGATAATGTCTCTAGTCAAACTAGTTACATTATAACAGTTCCTAATTTAAGTACATACCCAAAGGGTAGTTCCTAAACTTAGGTATCCACGGTCGAAACAGCGACTTTCGTCCAGTTTCCGATTTGCAGAGAAATCTCGGTTTAAATTCAGTATCCAACTCATAGCGGATTCTGAACATCAATACATATATTTTATATACCACACTAAGTATTTAAAATCCAATTTCAATACTAGTGTGAACATAACTTTGACAAATATTTTTAAAGTTGGAGCCTCGCCCTTTCTTTAATTCCTTCGTGTCTTCCATATCCAAATGGTAGTCACTTTGGGATATGTCAATTATCCTTTTCAATATTTCACAAACCTTTGGCCAAGCCTTGGGTTTCGGAATATCGAAACGATGTGCACCTTGTGCTACATGCCCATTGCAAACTTTGATAATTTTAAATCTAATGACAATTTATATAAGTATATTAATTAAGCATTAAAGTCATCATCACATAAATCTTCCAAAGATTTTATGCTCTACTATTTGCTTAATTATGGGCTTAGTCATAATAAGTTATTTTATCAAATAAATTAACCTATTATTAATTCCCAATTGAAAATTAAATCATTTAAAACATTAATCCCAAGGATTATATATTTTAAATATTCAACCTTTCAATTCTTTCTTGATTTTAATAGTCCAACTATTAATCAATTTTAATAAGGTACTATTTATTATAATAATTACAATAATCCAATTATTTAATCAACTATAATTTTAATATTGATTACTATAATCCAATTATAAAATCAACTATCATTTTAATTCAATTATATTGATTACTATAATCCAATTATAAAATCAACTTATATTTGAAATGAGCTTCTATATAGTCCAACTAATATATTTTTAAAACAACATAAAATATTAGTCCAACTAATACTTTTGATTAATGTGACGAGAAAAATATAAATGAGCGTGTTTAGCGAGTAATTGTACGAATGTTGCAAATTCAATACTTGCCTCCCACTATTTTTCGTCGAGCCTCTAACCCTCTGTGGAGTACTCGGGAAACCGTGTTTCCTAGTGGGCTAGGATCCTGTTAAATAACATACAACCTTGACTTTGGCCAACAAGCTGTATGCTATTTAACCAGGTAGATCTCACAGATCAATTGGATCCAATCCAATTCCCAGATCCGGTTAGGTGGACATCCAAGTCCTAAACATATTACTTATGCCAATGTATCTAATACATTTTCCTAACCTTATCCTCCGAATCATCTAGGCCTTGGCTTTGGCACAACAAATCTAATGATTCCAGTTAAGCGGGACCCTTGACAAGGAAGTTTCGTAATCAATGTCGTTGGACAAGAAGTGATCTTGACTTTGGCCAACAAATCACAACTTGGACAAGACAAACCGATGTGGAACAAAACCCTCATGATTCAAGTACATCCATAATTGACAAGGTCTTGACTTTGGCCAACAAACCAATGCCATTGGATCTTGAACAAGAATCCATTCAATGGAAGGATAATCGCTTAATATAGATTGAGGGATTTTTGCGTAATTGGCAACCAATTATTATCTTTGTTAGGTCTCTCATCATACACCCTAAACATGCATTCTAATACATAATAAAGCGAGTTGAAATAAAATAATAATGATATGCGGATGGATACTTACATATTGATCCTAGATCAAATCTCTCCCTTTCTCACTCATGCCAGCACTAGTATTACTTCTACCCTTACACTACACTTCTAAGAAACCTCATATACATAGAGGGGAATAGGTGAGAAGAGAATACAAAGAGAATTAAGGTGATAAGGCTGGACACGCAGGTCCAATTTAATAAATCGAATTTATTACAACAATTCTAAATTGCCCACCCATCTAATATCCATCCGATATACATTATTCATTCAACACAACCACGTATTCACACACATAAGCATGCTATCAATCAATCTAATCAAATTAATTAATCTGATAATTAAGTGATCATCCAATGTTCAAACAACGATTTGAATTTGGTTCGAGTCAACTCGTTTTTGCGAATAAGTACTCAAAGTACGAATTCACGAATTAAATTAAACTACATCATTAAATCAAATTTAATATGTACTTAATACTAATTCACTATTCAATTCCAAATTAAACATTACACTTTTATTTAATAAACCTTTTACGATTTAAATTCCAAATTTAATCGCGTCGGGTCTCAAAGCCCGATTAACGTCCAACGTCAATTCAATTAAAGTCCAATGGGCTTTTAATTGATTTCTTAAGGCGTGGACTTTTGGTCAACTCGGGTCAAACCGATAACCAAAGTCCAATCCGGGATTTACCCCATAAGCCCATAAATCAATCTTGGCCCATTAGGCCCAATTGAACTTTGAAGGTTCATTAGTCGCATTTGGGCTTTATGGTTAAGGTTTTAGGCCCAATTGGATCCAATCCACTTGG
This sequence comes from Zanthoxylum bungeanum, assembly GCA_019454045.1. Classification (NCBI taxonomy): domain Eukaryota; kingdom Viridiplantae; phylum Streptophyta; class Magnoliopsida; order Sapindales; family Rutaceae; genus Zanthoxylum; species Zanthoxylum bungeanum. The sequence continues at coordinate 73,073 of SKCR01015506.1, forward strand.
CCTAAACCAAACTTGATAAATCAAGCCCAATAGGCCCAATTACAACATTAGAAGCCCAAATCCAATTTAAAGCCTAAATAACTAAATTACATGAATCCAATTCCGCAACTTAATTACCTAAAGTGCATTACATGATTAATCAACTAAATCAACATTTCCAAAACACTAAATTAGTCCAATTAATCATACTCAATTCATAATTATATGTCCAACACACAAATTGAAAAATCAAACCCATTTACATGCTTCTTAAGTCTCGGCCAAGGAGGGATTTTGTGTCCGATTTGGTTTCAATCCAATCGAACCCACAATCGACATTAAATCAACATCCTAAATGATTTCAAACACATCCAATGCCACAAAATCAAAAAATACCAAGACATTAGGGCAATAATACCATTCGGCCAAGGTGATAACATTTGGGGATTTTATGTTCAATTCAAAATCCAATCCAATTAGTTTCAAATTAACATTATCCTTAATGATTCCAACTCATCAAACAAATCAAAATCAAAAAAATTCCAAGAACCCCAAAATCATCACACATTCGGCCAAGATATCCAATTTGGGTAAAATTGATCCAATCACATTTTGTTGAAATTGATCAAATCAATACTCAATATAACATATATAAAGCATGCTCAAACATCCAATTTCATTAATTCATGCTCAAATACAAAATACCCAATTTTAAGCCCTACATTTTTCATGCTTGAACCAATAGCTCATGATGCCATTGTTGGAAATTAATCTAGGTCCCAAGATCAAACAAGCAATGAAAAACATGTGTGAACACACCAACGGAGATGGCGGAATACTCACATCGATCGGTTGAGTCGATTTGGAGACGAATCAAGTCCAAAAGCTCACTGCCTTAGGCGCCAAACAGTAGCAGTCCACTGCCCTCCAAAACAGAATTTAGAGATGACAAACGGAGCTCCAAGCTTCATCCGACGGATCCCGGCTCATGGGTGAACCTCCCTACCACCTTCGCAAGACTCGTAGTGTGCTAGCACTTGCGGTTTTCACCATGAAAACCCAACTCTTGGCTTCCATTGCTCACAGTTTTTGGCTTCCAAAACAGTCACCATTTTTCAGTTTGGGCGTGAGGAGAGGAGAGAAAAATGAGAGAGATGAAAGATGTGTTAAAGTTATTTGCATTTTAATTTCAAGTGTATCTTATACACTTTCATGAATTTCAAATGCATTTCACTTTAATTTGCATTTCATTTGCTTTTAAAAGTCAAACCATTAAAGCAAACACTATGCACATCAATCACACATCACTATTCATATCAACTTTAATAAAGTGATGTGATGTGTGTCATTCAATCAATCAATCACATCACTCAAAGTGATATTTGATTTAACGCTTGATGTGACGATTGATTTGACGCTTGATGTGACTTACATCGCCGCACTCGAATTCGAAATACGAATACGCTCGCAATCACACTCGGGCTCGGGTTCGCTAATTCCAAATTAACGAATTTTCCGTCGTGTCGTAATTAAATGATTACGCCTAGCGAATTCACTATTCACGTCGCTAACGAATTAATTCTAAATTAATTCGTTTCGCCGAATTAAAATCTAATTTTAATTCCGCGTCGAAATCTAATTCATTTAATATATCGAATATATTAATTTACCGATTAATTCCAAATTAATCGTTATCTCTCTCTAGACGATATTTTATCATAGATAAAATATCTCCGTAATTAATCCTAGATTAATTTTCTCTCTCTTCTATTTAATCCATATTATTTAAGAGTGCGAGTTGTGCGTCATCGGTGGATTATCGGGAAGCGACCCATGAGATCCCCGGATAAGTTGGCAGTAAATACGGTCGTCGGAGTATCCGAATCACGTACGTACCAAGTACTACATTCTACCGATTTACGAGACAAGGTCGACTCCTAGCAAGCACGATGTCTACCAAATTCTCCGGTCATATTCATCTAAGAATATTAAGATCTGTATCAAGCGTAGTATACCATTGTATTGTGCGTATCGGTCTAGTATCGGATAATCACGTGCTAGGGCTGGGGCTGGATTAGTGTCTACCCCGTCCGAAGCACATATCGGATGTCTGGCAACATAGTCTCTATAATCGGATATACATGACCTGGTCACAATATTCCGATTGGTTGCGCAACACTCAAGAGCACTAGTACCGTATCCTGCGTGACATCATCTCCAATATGACTGAAGTGACACTTCCGTCTTGACATCACACCCAATACTCTACGACTCTCTGATAAACCCAGAAGTGGTGTACACAGAACCGATCAAAGCCCCCTACCACCAAGACCAAAGTTTATCGATTATCGTAAGTATTAGCGATGCAAGTCTCAGGTTAAGACTATACACACCTACCTTGATTTCGGCCTCTCATAGACACATAGTCATAATACCAATGGGATTCCGAGGGGTCTATCCAGAGCGAAGCTGTTTCCCGTACCATCGGTGAAACACGATCTCCTATCGCACTTGCATAAGTATCCAATACTTATATATATGAGAACTATGCCGTTGTGCCCTCACAACGCACACAAGTGCAATACTAGCCTATTCCGCATTATCGATGTCCAGTCTCGATAATACTACGGCTAGGGATATTTAATGATTAATCCTTCGTGGACTGATACTGTCTCATATCATCTCAATCCAAGAACTAATCATAGGGACCTCTCTTCATTTATATATCTATGGTGATCTAATCACAAATGATGAGAGTGCAATTTCCTTATTACATAGTTAATTTGCTACAACAACACAATGATCTGTGCAAATAGTGACGCTATGGGTCATATTATACAACAAGTGAGAGATTTGTTATAGGAACAATGTTTAAATATCCATCCGCATATCATTATTATTTTATTATACGCGCTTTATTATGTGTTTAGAATGCATGTTTAAGGGTGTATGATGATGAGACCTTAACAAAGATAATAAATTGGTTGTCAATTTGCACTCGAAAAATCCTCGCAAGATATTAAGCGTTTTTCCTTCCATTGAGTGATTCTCACTCAGATTCGAGACTGGCATTGGCTTGTTGGCCAAAGTCAAGGCCTTTGTCCGTCGAGGATGTGTTTGAATCACGAGAGCTTTGTTCCATATTGATGTCTTGTCCAAGTTGTGGTTTGTTAGCCAAAGTCAAGACCACTTCTTGTCCATCTACATTGATTACGAAGCTTTCCATGGCCAATGGGTCGCGCTTAACTGGGATCACTAAGTTTGTTGTGCCAAAGCTAAGGTTTAGTTGATTCAGAGGAAAAAGGTTAGGTAATATATTGGATATATTGACATATATAAGATATATGTTTCAGACTTGGATGTCCCCTTACCGGATCTAGGAATTGGATGGGATCCAATCGATCTTAGAGATCTACCTAGTTAATTATCATACAATTTGTTGGCCAAAGTCAAGATTGTGTGATATTTAACGAGATCCTAGCCCACTAGGAAACACGGTTTCCCAAGTACTCGACAGAGGGTTAGAGGCTCGTCGAAAAATAGTGGGAGGCAAGTTTTAGATTTGCAATATTCGTTTAATAACTTGCCATTCGGCTCAAACAAATATCATTCGTCAAATAAATTAAATGTTAGTTGGACTAATATTTAAATCATTGTTTTGATAAAACAGTTGGACTGTATTCAAACTAATTCAATAAATAGTTGATTTTATAATTGGATTATAGTAATCAATATAATTAAATTTAATAAATTAAAATTATAGTTGATTAAATAGTTGGACTATTATAATCATTATAATGAATAGTACCTATAATCGTTGATCAAATAGTTGGACTATTAGAATCAAGATGAAATTGAAAGATTGACATTTAAAACTTAATCCTAGGGAAAATGTATTCAAATGACTTTAATTTTCAAATTGGGAATAAAACCTCAGGATAGTCCTGAAACCGAGAAGTTATTTTATTTGATAAAATGACATCTCGGGCCTAAGCCCGGAGTTAAGAAAATAAGTAGAGCATGGTATTTGGAAGATTCATGTGATGATAACTTAAGTGCTTAATCCATTAAGCTTGTCACAATAGACTCCTTAATTTCTTAATCAGAACTAAGGATTAGATCCTTAAATTATGATGATGAAATTTAAGGATCTTCGTAGATCTATTCTTATATCTAAGAGATATTAAATTGCAATAATAACTCTTGGAGAGTTAATGACTATTCTCAAGGAGACAAAGTCAAACTTTTCAATTAGACAAGTAGCGCAAGGCGCTCCTTACTTCGATATTCTAGATGGCCAAGGCTTAGCCAGAGGCTTCTAGAATGTAGAAAAGGGGCAAAGGCAAAATCATTTTAATCTTCTAGTAAGATAAAAGGACATATCCTAAGATGTCTGCCTAAAACTGTGGCAAACGGGATCACTGAATCGTGACTGCCGTATGGACAAGGCAGACATGAAGGAATTGAAGATGAGCAAGGCTCTGACTTCCTATATCTTTGTCATAAAATGTTCACTACTAGTATTAAAATTGAATTTTAGATACTAAATAGTGGTACATAAAAATATGTACTGATGTTCAGAATCTGCTATGAGCAGGATACTGAATTCAGTTGAGATTTATCTGCGAATTGGAAACGGGATGAAAGTCACTATTTTAACCGTAGATACCTAATTTTAGGAACTACCTTCGGGTATGTACTTAAATTAGGAAACTGTTATAATGTAACTAGTTTAACTAGAAACATTATCTTTATATCAGTGTTTAATCCGTTGCGGATTTGCCTTTATATTCTAGAACACTAAAGTGTTTTATTATATAAAGATGATATTGAGATAAACACATTAGATGTGAATAACAATGTTTATATTTTAAATATAAATAAATCTCAAACATATAACGTGACAAACAAATAGCTCAAACTGATTTGATCAGAAGAAACATATTGTGGCATTGTTGTCTGGGACACAATAAAACAAGACTCGTATATCCACACTTTTGAAGAGTGGGTACTAGGACTGTTTTGATCCTATTCAAATAAAGTCTACGAATCTAGTTTATTGGGAAAAGTGCCTAAAACACCTTTACTTGGTAAAAGTGCAAATGCCACCGATCTGTTAGCCCTAGTTCATAGTGAAGCAAGTGGGCCCATGTCTAGCTAGGCTAGATGTGGATATGAATATTTCGTGACCTTTATGGATGTGGCATCACGTTGTGGTTATGTGTTTCCTTTTAAACACAAATCGGAAACTTTTAGAGTTTCGACACGAAATAGACAAACATATCGGCTAAAGTATCAAAACCGTCATGGTAAGACCGAGATGGAAAATACTTAAGCAGTAAGTTTCTCAAATGCTTGAAAGATTATAGTGTTCTTTCAATGAGGACTCCTCTTGGAACACGTCAATTTGATGGTATGTCCGAACAGGATAAACCGAGTTTTGTTGGACATGATAAGGTTAATCATGAGTCGCTCTGAGCTACCATTTCCTTCAACGGATAAGCATTTAACAGTGCAGAACTTATTTTGAATAAGGTTCCATAATAATATGTTTGACAGATTACATATTAGATGTGAACAGGAAAGAAACTGGGTTTTCTCACTCCTGATGATTTGGGTATGCTGGGCATATGTTTGGATGATACCAAACTAAAACCCAAATCGAATAAGTGTCAATTATAGGTTATCATAGGGAAACCATAAGCATACTGCTTATACAACTCACAAAGAGAACAATGTTATTGTTGCTCGCCATGTGGTTTTCCTAAGAGGAATACCGATATGCAGTGGCAAGTGGGAGGATAGTAAAACTCGATGAAAATCGGATTAATACTGTTCAAGGCACCGATTCCTTAATGGAACACAAACATTTCATCAAGGATGAAACTATACCATTAATCTTCGAATACACAAGAACCGCGTAGACCGGAGAGAGTCAGAAAACAACATGGGGTATGGGTTTCTGATCTCAGCTCATAAAGATGTCAATCTTTTAGGGAATACGAACTGACTACGTATGAGGAAGTGATACAAGGTATCGACTCCTTTTTATGGCAAATTGCCATGAGTCCGAAATGGATTCCATGTATATCAACTATGTTTAGAATACTAGTTGATGTACCGCAAGGCATTGTGCCTATTGGTACTATATAAGTCTTCAAGGAAGACATACATGGATGTCAACATACTAACGCACTAAGCTAGGCTTGTAGCGGAAATGTATCATTATCAACATTGTGTTGATTACAACGAAACGTTTTATCTGTTTCCATGTTAAATCCATTTGAAAATTGCTTGCTGATGTTGCATGTTTCATTTATGAAATATGACAACTGAACGGGAAAATCGCCTTCCTGAAAAGGAAACCTTTTGGAGGATGTTTATAAGATCCTGACGGTTTTGTCGTACTAATAACTAGCAAACAAGGTTTGCAGGTTATTCGATCCATAGAGGGATTGAAGAAAGCATTGGGTTCTTGAAACTATCATTTTGATATAATCATAATGGTGTATGATTTGATTCTAAATGAAAATGATTCTTGTGTATATAAGGAGGTTAGTGGGAGCGCATTGACAGTGGCTGTCCTATTAAATAATGATAATATGTCATTTCTTGGAAAATATATTCCCATAAAAAAAATCGGTGAAAGCTGGCTTTCTCGAGAAAATTCTCCGTAGAATTCTTGGGAGAAACAACCTTTATTATAGGAATAAAGATCTACTGAGATAGATTTAAAGTTGTTAGAACTCTTCGAGAAATTCGTACATTGAAAAATATATGTAACCTGGTGTCTCATACTCTTTGAGCATATGGATTCACAAACAGAACAATCCAAGTGATAGTCACTGGATTGATATTAAGAACATCCGTTAATATCTTAGACAACTAAGGATGTTGTCTTAAACTATGGAGAATGAGAACTTGAAGTGACTGAGATCACTGCTGCAAGTTTCCTAACCGATAAAAATGACTATAAGTCGCAAACGGTACTATTTTTGGGTTTCTATTATGTCCCAATGATCACTTATAAGCATTGAAACACATGTGAATACACAAAGGAGAATGGAGGAATCATACTCACAATGATCGGATTGGATGCTACGAAAAAAAAATCTTTTTCCTCCTCCTTGATGTTGCTCTCGGCCAAGCTTGGTGTTGTCCTCCATGGATGAATCTTCAAGCTCCAAGCTTGTCAATGAATTCCAAGCTCAAATGTGGGTTTCCCTATCACCTTGTATGCCTCTTTGGTGTGCTAGCACAAAGTTTTTCTTCATTACTTTTCTCGGCCAAGCCAAGATCTTGAAGAAAAAAACGGTTTCAAAAACTAAAATGGGAGAGAATAAAAAAGGGCTCCATGGCCGAAACTAGAGAGGAGAGTGAGAGATGAATGTGTTTTGGTTTTGTGTATCTAATACACTTAAATGAAATTCCAAAATTCATTTACCAAAATTTTTCTTTTCAAAAGTCAAAAAGTAAAAGGCATTAAAGCCTTCCATCAGCACACATCACTATTCACATCACATATATTACTATTCATGACAAGTTGTCAAGTCAGTCAAAGTGACTAGACATCACATCAATTGATTGACTAGTGATTTGACGCTAGATGTGACTATGGATTTGACGCTTAATTTGACTTGCGTGTCACACTCGAATTTGAAATGCGAATGCGCTCGCAAACAATCCCGGGCTCGGGTTCGCTAATTCCAAATTAACGAATTTTCCGTTGCGTCGTAATTAAATCTAATTTAATTAAATAATCATGCCTAGCATTATTACTATTCACGTCGCTAACGAATTAATTCTAAATTAACTCGTTCGCCCGAATTAAAATCTGATTTCAATTCCACGTCGAAATCCAATTTCGTTTAATATATCGAATATATTAATTTACCGATTAATTCCAAATTAATCATTCTCTCTCTTTAAATGATATTTTATCCTAGATAAAATATCTCCGTAATTAATCCCAGATAAATTTTCTCTCTCATCAAATTAATCCCAGATTAATTTTCTCTCTTATGAAATTAATCCCAGATTAATTAAGTACGAGTCATACATCATCGGTGAATCTTCGGGAAGCGACCCATGAGATCCCCGGATATGTTGGCAGTAAATACGGTTATCGGACTATCCGAATACGTACGTACTTAGTACTATGTTTTACCGATTTACAAGACAAGATTGGCTTCTAGAAAATCGCCAAGCCTACCCAATTCTCCGGAAACATGCTTACAGGAATAAGCGATCTATATCAGGCGTAGTATACATAGTATTGTGCATGTTGATCCAGTATCGGATGTCACGTGCTAGGCCAGGGGCTGGAACTGTGTCTGCCCCGTACGAAGCACATGTCGGATGTCTGGTAACTAATCTCTATAATTGGATATACATGACCTAGTCATAATATCCCGATAGCTGCAGCATTTAAGAGTACTAATACCGTATCCTACGTGACATCATCTCCACTATGACTGGAGTGATACTTCCGTCTTGACATCACACCCAATACACTACGATTCTCAATATACCCAGCAGAGGTGTACATATAACCGGTTAAAGCCCTGGATGACCAAAACTAAAGTATATTAATAGTCGTAAGTATTAGCGGTGTAAGTCTCAGGTTAAGACCAAATACACTTCCCTGATTTCGGACTTCCATAGACACATAGTCATACTACCAATGGAATTCCGAGGGAGTCTATCCAGAGCGAAGCTGTTTTCCGTACTATCGGTAAAAACACAACCTCCTATTACACTTTCATGAGTATCCAATACCCAAATATATGAGAACTATGTCGTTATGACCTCACATAACACGCACAAGTGTAATACTAGTCTTGTACGCATTTATCGATGTCCAATCTCGATAATACTCTGACTATGGATATTTAATGATTTATCCTTCGTGGACTGATACTGTCTCATATCATTCTCAATCCAGGAACAAATCATAAGGACCTCCTATCATTTATATATCTATGTGATCTAATCACAAATGATAATAGATCAATCTCCTTTGTCACATAGTTAATTTGTACAACAACACCATGATCAGTACAAATAGTGACTCTATGGGTCATAATTGTCCAACAATCTCCCACTTGGCCTATAGCCAGTCACTCGAGTGTCTAACACCTTAACTATGTACGGTTCGCTCAAATAGCTGAGGAAGGGCTTTCGTCAGCGGATTTGCATGATTATCATCTGATGCGATTTATTCGATCATCACATCGCCATAATGTATGATCCGAACGAATCAGATGAATAGTCGAAGTATATATATGGATCGTTGATGAGACCATTAATTCTTTAGCCTGTGCTGACGCCTAGCTCAGCTGCTAATAGAACTATATCTAATCTAATTACATTTATTATCGACCCAGATGGCTTCCATTGTTGCATTAGCTGTAGCAATTAACCCGCATTTGTTGTTTATACGGTAGCAGTATCTTGCATGGAAGATTTCCAGCTCACTGTACCGTTATTCAAACTGTATAGTACCGTTTGCGACTTATAGTCGTTTTTATCGGTTAGGAAACATACACCATTATGATTACATCAAAACGATAATTCCAAGAACCTAATGCTTACTTCAATCCAAACATGGATCGAATAACCTGCAAACCTTGTTTGGTAGTTATTAGTACGACAAAACCGTCAAGATGTTGTAAACATCCTCCAAAAGGTTTCCTTTTCAGGAAGGCGATTTTCCCGTTCAGTTGCCATATTTCATAAATGAAACATGCAACATCAGCAAGCAATTTCCAAATGGATTTAACATGGCAACATATAAAAGGTTTCATCGTAATCAACACAATGTTGATAACGATACCTTTCCGCTACAAGCCTAGCTTAGTATGTTGGTATGTTTCCATCCATGTATGTCTTCCTTGAAGACTTATATAGTACCAATAGGCACAATACATTGCGGTACATCAACTAATATCCAAACTAAGTTGATATACATGGAATCTATTTCGGATTCATGGCACTTTGCCACATAAGGGAGTCGATACCTTGTATCACTTCCTCATACGCAGTTAGTTGGTATTCCCAAAAGATTGTCATCTTTATGAGGTGAGATCAGAAACCCATACCCCAGGTTGTTTTCTGACTCTCTCCGATCTACGCGGTTCTTGTGTATTCGAAGATTACTGGTACAGTTTCATCCTTGATGAACTGTTTGTGTTCCATTAAGGACTCGGTGCCTTTGAACAGTATTACTCTTAGGAAAACCACATGGCAAACAACAATCTAATTGTTCTCTTAGTGAGTTGTACAAGTACTATGCTTATGGTTTCCCTAGGATAACCTATAATTGACACTTACCACTGCATATCGGTATTCCTCTTAGGAAAACCACATGGCGAACAACAATCTAATTATTCTCTTAGTGAGTTGTACAAGCACTATGCTTATGGTTTCCCTAGGATAACCTATAATTGAAACTTATCCAATTTGGGTTTTAGTTTGGTATCATCCAAATATATGCCTAGCATTCCCAAATCTACAGGAGTGAGAAACCCGGTTTCTTTCCCGTTCATATCTAATTTGTAATCTGTCAAACAAATTATTTATGGCACTTTATTCAAAATAAGTGTTGCACTGTTAAATGCTTATCCGTTGAAGGAAATGGTAGCTCAGAGCGACTCATGATTAACCTTATCATTTCCAACAAAACTCGGTTTATCCTGTTAGGACACATCATCAAAATGACGTGTTGCGGGAGGAGTCCTTATTTGAAAGAATATTATACTCTTTCAAGTATACGAGAAACTTATTGCTTAAGTATTTTCCATTACGGTCTTACCGTGACGGTTTAAAACTTAAGTCGTTCTGTTTGTCTATTTCGTGTCGAAACTTTAAAAGTTTTCGATTCGTGTTTCATTAGAAACACTTAACCATAACGTGATGCCACACCCGTAAAGGTCACGAAATATTCATATCCACCTCTAGCTTAGCTAGATATGGGCCCACTTGCTTCACTATGAACTAGGGCTAACAAATCGGTGGCATTCACACTTTTACCAAGTAAATAGTGTTTTAGGCACTTTACCCAATAAACTAGATTCATAAAATCATTTGAATAGAATCAAATCAGTCCGAGGACTCTTTGAAAGTGTAGATATACTAATCTTGTTTAATGTGTCCCAGACAACAGTGCCACGTATAAGTCTTAGCTGATCAAATCAGTTTGAGTTATTTGTTTGTCATGTAATACGTTTGAGATTTATTTATATTCAAAATATAAATACTGTTATTCACATCTAATGTGTTTATCTCAATATCATCTTTATATAATAAAACACTTTAGTGTTCTAGAATATAAAGGTACACTGGCAATGAGTTATACTCGATATAGAGATAATATTTATAGTCAAACTAGTTACATTACAACAGTTTCCTAATTTAAGTACACACCCGAAGGGTAGTTCCTAAACTTAGGTACCTACGGTTAAAACAGCGACTTTCGTCCCGTTTCCAATTCGCAGAATAATCTCATCTGAAGTCAGTATCCTGCTCATAGCAGATTCTACACATTAGTACATATTTTTATGTACCACTATTTAGTATCTAAAATCCAATTTTAATACTAGTAGTGAATATTTTATGATAAACATATTTGAAGTCAGAGTCTTACATGTCTTCAATTCCTTCATGTCTGTCTTGTGCATACGGCAGTCATGCTTCAGTGACCTCGTTTGCCACAGTTTAAGCAGACATCTTGGGATATGTCTTTTGTCTTCCTAGAAGATAATAATGATTTTGCCTTTGCCCTTTTTTCATATTCCAGAAACCTTTGGCCAAGCCATGACCTTCTAGAATATCGAAGTAAGGTGCACCTTGTGCTTCTTGCCTTATTGCAAACTTTAGCTTTATCTCATTGAGAATAGCCATTAACTCTCCAAGAGTTATTTATTGCAATTTAGAACTTCTAAGATTTAAATATAAATCTGTGAAGATCGTTCAATTTCAACATCATACTTTAAGGATCTAATCCTTAGTTCTGATTAAGAAATTAAGGAGTCTATTGCGACAAGCTTAATGGATTAAGCACTTAAGTTATCATCACATGATCTTCCAAAGATCATGCTCTACTATTTGCTCAACTCCTGGCTTATGCCTAATATGTTATTTTATCAAATAAAGTAACTTATTAGTTTCCAAGACCATCCTGAAATTTTATTCCTAATTTGAAAATTAAACCATTTAAATACATTTTCCCTAGGATTATGCTTTAAATGTCAATCTTTCAATTTCATCTTGATTCTAATAGTCCAACTATTTAATCAACGAATATAGGTACTATTAAATATAATGATTATTATAGTCCAACTATATTAATCAACGATACTTTTATTGGTTAAATTCAATTATATTGATTACTATAATCCAATTATAAAATCAACTATTTATTGAATTAGTTTGAATACAGTCCAACTGTTTTATCAAAACAACGATTTAAATATTAGTCCAACTAACATTTAATTTATTTGACAAATGATATTTGTTTGAGCGCGTATGGAAAGTTATTAAACGAATATTGCAAATCTAAAACTTGCCTCATACTATTTTTCGGCGAGCCTCTAACCCTCTGTCAAGTACTCGGGAAACCGTGTTTCCTAGTGGGCTAGGAACCCATTAAATATCACACAATCTCGACTTTGGCCAACAAATTGTATGATAATTAACTAGGTAGATCTCTAAGATCAATTGGATCCAATCCAATTCCTAGATCCGGTAGAGGGACATCCAAGTCCGAAACATATATCTCATATATGCCAATATATCCAATATATTGCCTAACCTTTTTCCTCTGAATCAACTAAGCCTTGGCTTTGGCACAACAAACTTAGGGATCCCAGTTAAGCGCGACTCATTGACCATGGAAAGCTTCGTAATCAATGTCGATGGACAAGAAGTGGTCTTGACTTTGGCCAACAAACCACAACTTGGACAAGACACCGATATGGAACAAAGCTCTCGTGATTCAAACACATCCTCGACGGACAAAGGCCTTGACTTTGGCCAACAAGCCAATTTCAGTCCTGGATCTTGAGTAAGAATCACTCAATGGAAGGAAAAACACTTAATATTATGTGAGGGTTTTTCGCGTGCAAATTGGCAACCAATTTATTATCTTTGTTAAGGTCTCATCATCATACACCCTTAAACATGCATTCTAAACACAAAATAAAGCGCGTATAATAAAATAATAATGATATGCGGATGGATACTTAACACATTGATCCTAGATCAAATCTCTCCATTTCTCTCTCCAGCTAGCATAAGTATTTACTTCTACCTGTTACACTACACTTCTAAAGAAACCTCATTTACATTGAGGGGAATAGGTGAGAAAAGAATACAAAGAATAAGGAGGTAACAAGGCTGGACACGTAGGTCCAATTTAATAAATCAAATTTATTACAACAATTTCTAAAATTGCCCCACCCATCTAATATCCATCCGATATACATTATTCATGCATCGCAACCATGTATTCACACAAGCATGTTAAAAATCAATCTAATCAAATTAATTAATCTGATAATTAATGACTATCCAATGTTCAAACAACGATTTGATTTTGCGCGAGTCAAACTCATTTTGTGAATAAGTACTCAAAGTACGAATTCTCGAATTATATTAAACTACAAAATTAAATCCAATTCAATTTGTATTTAATACTAATTTATTATTTAATTCCAAATTAAATACTACACTTTATTAATAAACCTTTACGATTGAAATTCCAAATTTAATAGCTATGGGTCTCAAAGCCCGATTAACGTCCAACATTAATTTAATTAAAGTCCAATGGGCTTTTAATTAATTTCTTAAGGCGTGGACTTTTGATCAACTCGGGTCAAACCCAATAACCAAAGTCCAATCCGGGAATTACCCCATAAGCCTAGAAATCAATTTAGGCCCATTAGGCTCAATTAAATTCTTAAAGGTCCATTAGTCGCATTTGGGCTTTATGGAAGCGGTTTTGGGCCCAATTGGATCCAACCAATTTAGCCTAAACCCAGATTAGTACAACCAAGCCCAATAAGCCCAATAACAACATAACAAGCCCAAATCCAATTTTAAGCCCAATTTAATTAAACCATAAAAATCCAATTTCATAATTTAATTAAACAAAGTGCATTACATAATTAATTACCCAATTAACATTTCTAAAACATCAATTAGCCTAATTAATCATGCTCATTAATAACAAAATATGTCCAACACATTTCATCAAAAATCAAACCCATTTTCATGCTTCAAGTCTCGGCCAAGATGGGATTTTATGTCCAATTTGGTTTCAATCCAATTAAATCCACAATCGATATTAAATCGTCATTTCAAATCGTTTCCAACTCATCCAATGAATCAAAAATTAAAATTCCAAGACATTAGGGCAAGTGAGGGATTCAGCCAAGCCATCCAATTTGGGCAAAAGATTTCCAAACAAAATTTCTTGAAATTGATCCAATCAATCTTCAATTCAACATGATTTAAGCATATTCAAATGTCCAATGTAATCAAATCATGCTCAAAATCAATTTACCCAATTTTAACCCTAAAAAGGTTCATGGCTCAAGATACCATTGTTAGGTTTCTATTATGTCCCAAGGATCATTTATAAGCATTGAAACACATGTGAATACACAAAGGAGAATGGCGGAATCATACTCACAATGATCGGATTGGATGCTACGAAGAAAAATCTTTTTCCTCCTCATTGATGTTGCTCTCGGCCAAGCTTGGTGTTGTCCTCCATGGATGAATCTTCAAGCTCCAAGCTTTGTCAATGGATTCCAAGCTCAAATGTGGGTTTCCCTATCACCTTGTATCCCTCTTTGGTGTGCTAGCACAAAGTTTTTCTTCATTACTTCTCTCGGCCAAGCCAAGATCCTGAAGAAAAAATGGTTTCAAAAACCAAAATGGAAGAGAATAGAAAAGGGCTCCATGGCCGAAACTAGAGAGGAGAGGGAGAGATGAATGTGTTTTGGTTTTGTGTATCTTACACTTAAATGAAATTCCAAAATTCATTTACCAAAATTTTACTTTTCAAAAGTCAAAAAGAAAAAGGCATTAAAGCCTTACATCATCACACATCACTATTCACATCACATCTATTACTATTCACGATAAGTTGTCAAGTCACTCAAAGTGACTAGACATCACATCAATTGATTGACTAGTGATTTGACGCTAGATGTGACTAGCGATTTGACGCTTGATTTGACTTGCGTGTCGTACTCGAATTTGAAATACGAATGCGCTCGTAAACAATCCCGGGCTCGGGTTCGCTGATTCCAAATTAACGAATTTTTCGTTGCATCATAATTAAATCTAATTTAATTAAATAATCATGCCTAGTATAATTACTATTCACGTCGCTAACGAATTAATTCTAAATTAACTCGTTCGTCCGAAATAAAATTCGATTTCAATTCCGTGTCGAAATCCAATTTCGTTTAATATATCGAATATTAATTTACCGATTAATTCCAAATTAATCGTTCTCTCTCTTTAAATGATATTTTATCCTATATAAAATATCTCCGTAATTAATCTCAGATTAATTTTATCTCTTATTAAATTAATCCCAGATTAATTTTCTCTCTCATGAAATTAATCCCAGATTAATTAAGTGCGAGTCATACATCATCGGTGAATCTTCGGGAAGCGACCCATGAGATCCCCGGATATGTTGGCAGTAAATACGGTAATCGGACTGTCCGAATACGTACATACCTAGTACTATATTTTACCGATTTACAAGACAAGATTGGCTTCTAGCAAAACGCCATGCCTACCTAATTCTCCGGAAACATGCTTATAGGAATAAGCGATCTATATCAGGTGTAGTATACATAGTATTGTGCATGTCGATCCAGTATCGGATGTCACGTGCTAGGCCAGGGGCTGGAACTGTGTCTGCCCCGTACGAAGCACATGTCAGATGTCTGGTAACTAATCTCTATAATCGGATATACATGACCTAGTCATAATATCCTGACAGCTGCAGCATTTAAGAGTACTAATACCGTATCCTACGTGACATCATCTCCACTATGACTAGAGTGATACTTCCGTCTTGACATCACACCCAATACACTACGATTCTCAATATACCTAACAGATGTGTACACAGAACCGGTTAAAGCCCTGGACGACCAAAACCAAAGTATATTAATATTCGTAAAAATTAGCGGTGCAATTCTCAGGTTAAGACCAAATACACCTACCCTGATTTTGGACTTCCATATACACATAGTCATACTACCAATGGAATTCCGAGGGGGTCTATCCAGAGCGAAGCTGTTTTCCGTACTATCGGTAAAAACACAACCTCCTATTACACTTGCATGAGTATCCAATACCCAAATATATGAGAACTATGCCGTTTTGATCTAATATAACACGCATAAGTGTAATACTAGTCTTTTACGTATTTATCGATGTCTAATCTTGATAATACTCTGACTAGGGATATTTAATGATTTATCCTTCGTGGACTGATACTATCTCATATCATTCTCAATCCAGGAACAAATCATAAGGACCTCCTATCATTTATACATCTAGGTGATCTAATCACAAATGATAAGAGAGCAATATCTTTTGTCACATAGTTAATTTGTACAAAAACACCATGATTTGTACAAATAGTGACGCTATGGGTCATAACTATCCAACAACTATACAGTTTGAATAACGGTACAGTGAGCTAAAAAATCTTTCATGCAAGATATTGTTACCGAATAAACAACAAATGCGGGTTGTTGCTGCAGCTGAGGCAGCAATAGAAGCCATATGGGTCAATAATAAATCTAATTAGATTAGATATAGTTCGGTTAGCCGTTGAGCTAGGCTACAGCGCAGGCTAAAGAATTAATGGTCTAGATATATACTTTGACTATTCATTTGATTCGTTCGGATCACACATCGTGGCGATGTGATGATCGAATAAATCGCATCAGATGATAATCATGCAAATCCGCTGATGAAAACCTTTCCTCAGCAATTTGAGTGAACCGCACATAGTTCGGGTGTTAGACACTCGAGTGACTGGCTTTAGGCCAAGTGGGAGATTGTTGGACAGTTATGACCCATAACGTCACTATTTGTACAGATCATGGTGTTGTTGTACAAATTAACTATGTGACAAAGGAGATTACTCTCTTATCATTTGTGATTATATCACCTAGATGTATAAATAATAGGAGGTCCTTATGATTAGTACCTGGATTGAGATGATATGAGACAGTATCAGTCCATGAAGGTATAATCATTAAATATCCCTAGTCAGAGTATTGTCGAGATTGGACATCGATAAATGCGTAAAAGACTAGTCTTACACTTGTGCGTGTTATGTGAGATCATAACAGCATAGTTCTCATATATTTGGGTATTGGATACTCATGCAAATATAATAGGAGGTTGTGTTTTACCGATGGTACGGAAAATAGCTTCGCTCTGGATAGACCCTTCGGAATTCCATTGGTAGTATTACTATGTGTCTATGGAAGTCCGACATCAGGGTAGGTGTATTTGGTCTTAACCTGAGACTTGCACCGCTAATACTTGCGACAATCAATATACTTTGGTTTTGGTCGTCCAAGGCTTTAACCGGTTCTGTGTACACCTCTGCTGGGTATATTGAGAATCGTAGTGTATTGGGTGTGATATCAATACGGAAGTATCACACCAGTCATAGTGGAGATGATGTCACGTAGGATACGGTATTAGTACTCTTAAATGCTGCAGCTATCGGGATATTATGACTAGGTCATGTATATCCGATTATAGAGACTAGTTACCAGACATCCGACATGTGCTTCGTACGGGGCAGACACAATTTCAGCCACAGGCCTAGCACGTGACATCCGATACTGAATCGACATACACAATACTACGTATACTACGCCTGATATAGATCGCTTATTCCTGTGAGCATGTTTCTGGAGAATTGGGTAGGCATGACGCTTTGCTAGAGGCCAACCTTGTCTTGTAAATCGGTAAAATGTAGTACTAGGTACGTACGTATTCGGATAGTCCGATAACCGTATTTACTGCCAACATATCCGGGGATCTCATGGGTCGCTTCCCGAAGATTCATCGATGACGTATGACTCGCACTTCAATTAGGGAAAATTAATCTGGGATTAATTACGGAGATATTTTATCTAGGATAAAATATCATTTAAAGAGAGATAACGATTAATTTGGAATTAATCGATAATTAATATATTCAATATATTAAACGAAATTGGATTTCGTCGCGGAATTAAAATTAGATTTTAATTCGGGCGAACGAATTAATTTAGAATTAATTCATTAGCGACGTGAATAGTAATTATGCTAGGCATGATTATTTAATTAAATTAGATTTAATTACGTCGCGACGGAAATTCGTTAATTTGGAATTAGCGAACCCGAGCCCAGGATTGTTTGCGAGCGCATTCGCATTTCGAATTCGAGTGCAGCACGCAAGTCAAATCAAGCGTCAAATCGCTAGTCACTTCATGTTGGACAATTATGACCCATAGCGTCACTATTTGTACAGATCATTGTGTTGTTGTAAAAATTAACTATGTGACATAGGAGATTGCACTCTTATCATTTGTGATTAGATCACCTTAGATATATAAATGATGAGAGGTCCTTATGATTTGTTCCTTGATTGAGAATGATATGAGACAGTATCAATCAACGAAGGATAAATCATTAAATATCCCTAGTCAGAGTATTATCGAGATTGGACATCGATAAATACGTAAAAGACTAGTATCGCACTTGTGCGCGTTGTGAGGGCACAACGGCGTAGTTTTCATATACTTAAGTATTGGAGACTTATGCAAGTGCGGTAGGAGGTTGTGTTTCACCGATAGTACGGGAAATAGCTTCGGTCTGGATAGACCCCCTCGGAATCCCATTGGTAGTTTGACTATGTGTCTATGGGAGTCCGACATCAGGGTAGGTGTTTTTGGACTTAACCTGAGACTTGCACCGCTAATGCTTACGACAATCAATATACTTTGGTTGAGGTCGTCTAGGGCTTTAACCGGTTCTGTGTACGCCGATACTAGGTATATTGAGAATCGTAGAGTATTGGGTATGATGTCAAGACGGAAGTATCACTACAGTCATAGTGGAGATGATGTCACGTAGGATACGGTATTAGTACTCTTAAGTACTGTGCGGCCATCGGGATATTATGACTAGGTCATGTATATCCGATTATAGAGACTAGTTACCAGACATCCGACATGTGCTTCGTATGGGGCAGACACAAATCCAGCCCCAGGCCTAGCACATGACTATCCGATACTGGACCGATATGCACTATACGATGTATACTACGCCTGATATAGATCACATATTCCTGTAAGGATATTTCCGGAGAATTGGGTAGGCATGGCGCTTTGCTAGAAGCCAACCTTGTCTTGTGAATCGGTAAAACGTAGTTCTTGGTACGTACGTGTTCGGATACTCCGACGACCTGATTTACTGCCAACATATCCGGGGATCTCATGGGTCGATTCCCAATGATTCACCGATGACGTATGACTCGCACATATTTATTAATCTGGGATTAATTTGATGAGAGAGAAAATTAATCTGGGATTAATTACATAGATATATTATCTAGGATAAAATATCGTCTAAAGAGAGAAAATGATTAATTGGAATTAATCGGTAAAGTTAATATATCCGATATATTAAACGAAATTGGATTTCGACGCGGAATTGAAATTAGATTTTAATTCGGGCGAACGAATTAATTTAGAATTAATTCGTTAGTGATGTGAATAGTGGATTCGCTAGGCGTAATCATTTAATTACGACGCAACGGAAAATTCACTAATTAGGAATTAGCGAACCCGAGCCCGAGAGTGATTGCGAGCGCAATCGTATTTCGAATTTGATTGCGGCAACGCAAGTCACATCAAGCGTCAAATCATTCATCACATCGAAATATCAAATCAAACATCACTTTGAGTGATGTGATTGATTGATGTGATTGATTGATTGAAAGACATGTCACTTTAATAAAGTGAAAATGAATAGTGATGTGTTTTGGTGAAATAGTGTAAGTTGGTGGAAAGTATTTACCAATTGATTTTAATTAATTGTTTGGTAAATGTTTAATATATTTTTATGAAAAATATATAAGGCATTTTGGAAATGCTTTACACAACTTAATACACATTTTTCTCTCATCTCTCCCTCTCTCTCAATTCACTCCCAAAGTGGCAAATTGCTCACTGGTTTCCCTTCAAAACCGTGTGCAGTGAGAAGCAATGTGCCTTGATTTTGTGGCAAAATCAAGCGGAGCTAGCACTCCGAGAGACTTGCAAAGGTGATAGGGAAACTCACCCATGAGCCGGGAATCGTTTGACGCAAGTTTGAGGCTCAAATTCATGAAGCAAAACTGATTTTTCTGGACAGAAAATCTGCACTGCAGTTCACGCCTATCCAGTGAGCATTTTGGAGTTTTGTTCGTCGTTTCGTCTCAACCGATCGATGTGAGTATTTCGCAACTTCTTCGATATGTTTTCACACATGTTTCTTGCTTTTTTGATGATCTTGGGACCTAGATTTTAACCAACACTTCAAGCGTCAAATCACTTGTCATTTTGAGTGATGTGACTTGACAACTTGATTGATGTGATGTCTAGTCATTTTGAGTGACTTGAAAACTTGTCATGAATAGTAATAGATGTGATGTGAATAGTGGTGTGTGATGATGGAAGGCTTTAATGCCTTTTTGCTTTTTGCTTTTTGACTTTTGTAAAGCAAAATTTTGGTAAATGAATTTTTGAATTTCATTTAAGTGTATTAGATACACAAAACAAAACACACTCATCTTCTCCATCTCTCTCTATATTCGGCCATGGAGGGCCATTATCTTCTTCTCTCCCATTTGGATTTTGAAGCCATTTTCTTTCTCATTTTCTTGGCTTGGCCGAGAGATACAAAGAGATAAATAGTGCTAGCACACACAATGGTTATACAAGGTGATAGGGAACCGAACACATGAGCATGGAATCACCATTTGCAAAGCTTGGAGCTTGGAGCATCAATTGAGGACAACACCATGCTTTGGCCGAGAGCTTCATCACCATTGGAGGAAAAGATTTTTCTTCGTAGCATCCAATCCGATCAAAGTGAGTATGATTCCGTCATTCTCATTTGTGTATTCACATGTGTTTCATTACTTATAAATTATCCCTGGGACTTAATAGAAACCCAACATCGTAGACATGTCGACATGAGATGTGTGCCCTGGAAACTTGAAGGTGTAATCTATGTTTCCTAAGCACTATCGGATAGTCGACGATAGAGGGATTGATAAACATATGTGATGACCTCGACTTTTATGATTCAAAAATGTCATTCGTATTCTTCGAAAATTTGGAGGTGGCTGAATTGCGTATATATAAGCTAGGCTTAAATGACGAACCTTTCTAGACTTAAAGAGTCTCATAATATGAAGTGTACTTGTTAATCACTTGGGTAGCCGATTATTTTTTATAATAAATAATAATTGCTATTATAATTATCAACTAAGATAATTAAGTGTTATTGGATAACATTGATTATTTACTTTGACTACACAAGCTTTGTCGTAATATCATAAATATATCTATCATTTGAGGATATTTTGGTAATTATAAATATGTAATTATAGGTGTATTTGGCTTGATTTAATTGGATTAAATCAAAGTGGTAGATATGTAACT
Source organism: Zanthoxylum bungeanum (assembly GCA_019454045.1). Taxonomy (NCBI): domain Eukaryota; kingdom Viridiplantae; phylum Streptophyta; class Magnoliopsida; order Sapindales; family Rutaceae; genus Zanthoxylum; species Zanthoxylum bungeanum. The sequence continues at coordinate 94,804 of SKCR01015506.1, forward strand.
AATCCATTAATTAAATTTTGTGTTGATTTAATTGGATTAAATCAAAATGGTAGACATATGTAATTAGTCACACCTAATTGTACATATTTGAAAAAATTAGATTAAGCCCACATAAAAGTTGATTAGCACTTTATTAATTAAAAATTACACAATTTTTGTTATAAATTGCAAGCTTCGACAATGTTTTAATCAAGCTTGAGAAAGCTAAAAACAAGCAAGAGTTATAAAAATTAGCCTAAGTTAGTGAAATATTTAGAGAAGATTTGGTAGATCTCTACAACGTTTCAACTATGAGAAATCAAAATTTGATCTTGGAGTGAAGCTTACTAGCATTGGAATCAAGATGGATCTTGGAGTTAAGCTTGCTAACTTTGAAATTTCTCCTTATGATTTCAACAATGAGAAGTAGATTGGATCTTTGAATCAACCTTGCTAGGTAAATTTGATCTTCTCTAAAGTTTGATCTTCTCTAAAGTTATGGTTTTCATTAATGATGAATTATGTATTAGATACATAATAACATAGCTTGATATTGGAATTAGGCTAATCAATTGTGTAAAGATGCTTTGGAAATGGGTTAGACCCATTTCCACTGTATGAGGCATCGATCCGACCCTAGGGATTCCATATCTGCCCCAATAAAATGGTATCAGCGCAAGTTTTAACGACACAACACATGTGTTTTGAATCTATGCCACGATAATTTTAATTTAATTATGCATAAGTCATATTAGATATATTAAATTAAAATTTTAATTTTGACCAAAGCATGTTAATGACTTGATTGTCATAAATCTCCAGTGATTATGTGATTACTTTATTTAAGTAATAATATTAATAATGTTGGAGCATTATTGGATGGTCCGTCTTGTCAATACGGAGATGAATATGTTCTTACTACATATGCCCAATATTGTCATTATTGTTAGGGTATAAGTGCTCGATACTTAGGTCGTTCCGGTAAAATATTAGATATAGAGTGATGAGTTAACGTAGTCACCCAATACTGTCATTATTGTGATGGTGTACTTACGAAGCTCATTATTGAACATTGACAAGTATACACCTGAAACACGTCTTAATTCAATACCGTCATTATTGTGAGGATAAGAAATGGTTCAGGACCAAACTAAGAGTCACGTGAATGTGATTGACCTTGGGGTCTACCTAATGAGTTTATAAAGGTCAAGATCGTCGATAGTGTGAGGCTGGAGTAAATGTCATAGGATTCACTTGCTATGAAATTTTGATAGTCAAATTTCTGATTTTTCATTAAGGGAATTTATAGAATTACGTAAAGTATTGGGATGACACTAATAGATTTAAAAAACCCCATTAGTGTTTTTATTTTGAAATGAAAAATATTCTGCTAGTATTTAATTATTATTTTGTAGATGGCTGCCGCAAATCCATTAGCGCGAATTTTGGATTATAATAAACTAAAAGGAGCCGAGAACTATTATAAATGGGAAATGAATATCAGCCTTATCCTGGAGTTTGAAAAGTTGAGCTATGTGACGATCAATCCATTGCTTGTTGAAATCGATCATGAATCCACTCTCAAAGAGCAAGAAACTTTTGAAAAATAGAAGGATTAAAGGTGAAATCCTACAATTTAGGATTGATGGTTCCAGATTTGCTCGGACAATACATAAAGGTACCAGATGCTTGTAACATTATGAGAAAACTCAAGAAATAGAAATATATTGGAGGTCTAAGGAATTATTCCATGCTACGATCAAGGATAGATGAGCAGCGAACATTCATGTTTTGAATATAATCGATCAGATCCGATGTTTAGAAAAACAAGACATTGTGATTGATAAACCGCTAGGCCAAAATTTGATTCTATCTTCTTTGTCTGGTACTTATACTGACTTTGAGTTAAAATTTCATATGCATTCGATGCAAGCCAGTTATGAAGAAATTCATAATATGTTACGCACAATAGAGCATGATTTGAATAAATACAATCCCACTTTATACCGCCATGGTCAAGCAAGCTCTTCAAAGACTTCCAGGAAGTCAAAGAAAATCAAAATGAGAAAGAATGAGATATCAAAGAAAAACTCCAAGAAGCACAAAGTTATAAGACCGCTTGTAGCGCGTGATGAATGTATACACTGCAAGAAGTCTGAACACTGGAAGAATAATTATCCATAGTTGAAAGAAAAGACAAAACCCTCATGTACGTTTGTATTTTTCCTATTATTGACATCTCATTAGCCTTAGATGCAAATTGTGGATGGGTGTTAGACACCGACAATCCCACTCATATTTGCAACTACATGCAGGTCATGAGGGTTAAAAGAATATTGAACAAAAGGGATTCAGCTTATGAGTTGGCAATGATGAGATATTGGATGTTAAAACTATATAAACGGTTATTCTAGATCTCTATAATAAACGTAAATTAATTTTACATGACTTTTATTATGTACCATCTCTTATCAGACAAATACTATCATTACCGATATTAGATAAAGATGTTAGGGTTGGTGCTCAGAGTGCCAATTTTCTTATGTATTTCCTTGTAAATACTTTGTAATATTTTATTATAAATAAAATAAACAGTTTCTATTATATAACATCTCTTTTAATAGGTAAAGACGTAACAGACCTTAAAATGATTAGTTATGATACTGTTGTAAAAGCGTCGTAACTGACATTGAGTTGTATCATGACGTTGTCATTCTTAGACCATTCCTGGTCAAGGTTTACACTACTTGATCAGTTAGTAAACCCCGTTGAGACTGATACATGTCGTATATTAGAATCTTGGATTCCAATGGTTTCTCAATGAACTATGAGTCTTGGAGACTCGTATAGACTTGTAAGTGTTTATAGCGGATAAATACTGAACGATTCACCGAAGATTCTTAATAAATGGTACACCAACGTAAATAATATTCTTCTCGGATTGAGTGAGCATAGGGATTCTTTGACTTGAGATACCACTATGGATATATGAGTTATCCTCAACACTTAGATGACAATCACATCACCGATCTATTAATATCATACCTTTGTATGTTCATTGGGTGTGGAATGATGCTTTAGATATCCTATGTGTATCAAGAAAGGATTGTCAGTTCTGTGTATAGAGCATAGATATTCAATATGGAATTAGCAATACGTTAAATCCATGGGCCCGTGGCACACTGGAGAAATTAGTTCTAAGTGTTATTAAGATATTGCTAATAGAAACATCGACGTGATTATATCTATATAGATTTTACTTTTATATCTATATCTTTGGAATAATATGGATACCTGTGACAGATGGATTATACGTATGCAATGGCTCGACCTGTATGGTTGAGAGAGTTTATCAGTGTTCGTCATAATTTACGGGTAGGCAGATTATGGACACGAAATTGGATTTTATGACGGATATGCATGAACCTAGAGAGTCTCACTAATAAAATATACTTGTAGAGCACTAGGACAACTTTTATGAATAATACTAATTATTTATAAGTCGTTTAACGGTTAAACGAAAAATACATGCAAAGGGACCTAATGGTCATTTCGTTAATTAATGTGTATTTGTATTTAATAATTGATTTATTAAATACACATTAATAAAATCTCAAATTGTGTTTTTTGACATATATGATTGATATATGTATTTTGATTATTTAATGTAAATAGAATACATATATTTAAGGTATTTGTATTTAATTATTTAAGTATATAAATGTTATATGATTAAATTAATTAAAGAGATAAATATCTTAAGTCATCATTTTATTTTTAAATGGCTTGGAATGATTGGTCACTCTTGTTTCATTGTATTAAATGTTATAGTGATCAAATGAAACAAGTAAACTAAGTCATTTACCATTTAATTTATTGAAACAAAAAATTAAAATATCTTGTATTTGCTTTCTCTCATTCACGGCAATTGTAGGGAAAATATATAAGTTTTTTTTTATTTCATTTTCTTTGAGAACACAAGTTACCAAATATATTACAAAGTAAAGTTTGAGAGAAACTTGACCAACAAAGAATAAAGCTTAATGAAAAATTGGAATTTGTAAGTATTTTCCAACTTTCTTCAACTAGAAAATTATTTCTATGTTTCTAGGCTTCAACATATGTTACTTAGAATTTTCTCTACTCTTTAAGTATGTAATTAAATTGGGTTGAACTTGTTTGAAAGATGTTAGCATGTGTGATTAAACAAAGTGAGCCTATGATTAGTTATTAAGCTTTCTTTTGATTAATTAGTAATCAAGTTGTTATTCTATAGTCTTAAGGCCTCTTATTTATGACCTAAAATTTGTTCTTGTATTATTTCAAATGGTGAGACTTGTTTGGTGTGTTAAAGAATTGATTGAAGTGTTGAATTTATTCGATATAGTGTAACTTGACCAATTGGAGTAATTTGTGAAATTAGGATTCTTAACATATTCCAATATTGGGGCTTTTCATATATGTGATGTGTACTGATGTATATATTATGTATATTAATTTTGGGATTGATTGGATCTGATCTTGTCTTGTTTTGAACAAATTGGGCCAAATTGATCAAACTTGAAAAATGTGGGATGTTTCAGCCATATAAAAAAAATTTGGATTTTATGTTGCAACTTATATTTTAATGTGTTGGACATGTATAAATCATTTTGAAATTGTTTTGGAATCACTTAAATATGTATTTGATAATTTAAGTACCAAAATGAATCAAATGCAAACTTTGAGGTCAATTCGGTAATTAATAAGAAATATGATTTCTTGGATTAAATTTCAGTTTTTAAGTATTGAGTAATTAAATAAATAAGTTTATTTAATTGATCCAAGAAAAATTATTAAAATCGAAAAATTTTGATTTTCTGCGTTCCGCTGCATTACCGAATATTCCCTATAAAAACCCAACAAAAGAGTGATATAAAATAAACATTAAAGTAGTGTTTTATATTTATATGATAAAGATAATTATTTGATATGTGAATGTTCTTTATGTTGGAGTATACGCAGCGGAAATGGTGTGGAAGGCGAAAATTTTTTCGAGCGAATTAATAAATATCAAATATTTTTTAATTCACCCAAATGAGTTTAAATATATTATTTATTAACATTTAATAACATAATATATTTTGTTGCACGATGAATTATTTTACGAAAATATTTTTCGACAAATATCACGTGTAACGAGCAAACGGTCAAACCGGTTGACCATCAGCCTAGCGGGGCAACCCGGTCACTTGGACAGTGTTCGGTTAGCCTTGGGCTGCCTGAACAGTACCCGTTTCTTTGGGTTCACTGTCTCGACTCAATAAACCCGTTTCGATGTGAATTTCACCGTTTTCTCACGTTTTTGCCTCGAAATAATTTCTGGAATTAATCCACCACCCAATACACATACAATATCATCCAAACTACATATTTTTACATGAAAAATATTGTGTTTTTAAGATCAAAACCAGCTCTGATCCAGAATTAATTTTTTGTCAATTTCTCAAGCCAAAATTCAATTTATTCATAAATTAATCCAATTAACTTACACCAAATTAAATCATCAGAACATAAAGCCTTAAGAATAATTCTATGCAATATTAGAGTGGTAATATCACTCTATAATGGCAATTTTAATTTTGAGATTAATTCTCTAATTAATCTAAATACACATGCTTAATAAAGAAAAACAATTAAGGTTATTCACCAATCAATCATCAAATTTTGTTTCATATATATATATATATATATATATATATATATATATATATATATATATAATATATAATATATATATATATATATTAGTAAGTCATGCAAAATATATATCTAATATATATTTACATGCTACAAAACAAAACAAGAAAAATAGAAATTGGAAATTTAACATTACCTTAATTTTCAATTTCCGACTTCTCCAATTTTTCCTTTGGTGTTGATCAATTGTTTCAAGAACCTTAAATCTTTGTTTTTCTTTTGTTTCTCAACACATGAGAGGTGTCTAACCATAAGCCAAATGAAACAATTTCAATTATATAGCAAAAGTTTATCTTGGCCGAAAATTCAAGAAGATTTTTTGTCAATATTTTGCTTTTACTTGGCCTAATTATTTTGACACAAATTTCACCTTATCAAAATGTAATTATTTGATTTTTATTAATCAGATTCCATGTGTTCAAAATACATGGATTAGCAAATCACAATTTTCTATTTAATAAGAATATTCTAAAATATTCTTATCTTAAATAATAAATCTAATTAACAAAAAGATAAAATAATTACATGAGAAAATATTCCAAGAATATTCCTCCATTTTATTATTATTATTAATTAATTAACAATTAATTAGTTAATAATAACAATAAAACAAGTGTCAAAATCCAATTAGTTAATAATGTGTATCTAATCTAAATTATGTATCGTATATAAATACACATTATTTAATACGCATGTGTATATTATGAATAATCTGAATTATCCATAATTAATTGTCCAAGTGCTCAACGAGTACACTCACAATTACGACGACCACAGATAATCGAGTTAAACCATCCAAGTCGAAGTCATTGCATATATAATCCTTCTGTCATAGGTTATCCGAATTATTCCGGAGATATAGATTAAACATTGACCGGTGCATTCACACTCGTATAACGCAAGCGCATGTATCGTTCAAGTAGTATAAAAATATCGATCCCACGAGGACTTAATTCCTACTGTTGTTATTAATTATTGATACTATTTATTTACAGGCATCTAATCAGATGGAGAAGAGAATGATTATTTTTGATTGGTTGGATGAATGTGGATTTGATAAATAAAATACTTAAAGACACAAAAGAAAATACTAAGGAAAGTAACAAAAGACTCAAAGATCTAGGGTTGTGACTCCACACAATATTATTAAAAAGATGAATTGATTCTCTTACTTATGTGTAATAAATCAGTTTGCTAACCTGAAACATGAAAATATGCAAAAGCCTCTGTCGATGGTCAGACGCAAATACCCAGTATAATCCAATTGAACCATATGTCTATGTCAACCAAATTACCTGGATTCATTAAGATCAAGTTCCAATTGTGGCTACCCCCGTCCGACAGGTATATGTTTATCCTGTAAGAAAATCTATTAAAGGGTTAAATGAAGATCGTGGGCTATTTAATCTAAGGCTGAAACCTAAAATCCCTATGTCTAATTCATTTTAAGTTTACCACATCAATCCTATTAATGGCCAATTAAAAAAAAGCATTAAGTTTAAGACTCAAATAAACAAACTAAAGAATTACCCATAAAAAGAAAATCAATTATTAAGTGTGGATATTGTGTTTCATCACTTCCCTAGAATAAAAATAAAATATTGGGGGTGGGGGATCCACTTTTACTATATCTAATTTAGAAATCTCCCTTATTATAATACAGAATTTATATGTGATATTACTAACCGACCATATAGGTGGTATCTTCATTATGTCATATTTTAATTAAGTCCAACCAGCCATAAAAGCGGTATCATTATTTGTCCATAAACTAGCCATATAGGCGGTAAATATCTATCACCTAAAGACCAGCCATATAGGCGGTGTTACTTTATGTCAAATAAATAAAACCAGCCATTAAGGCGGTAATTCTTTTAATTTGAATTATAATTTCCATATTATAATTAAGGGAGATAAATCTAAATTAAAATAATAAAAACTTCACCATTCCCCCCAGCGGAAATCTAACTACTAAACATAAAAGAAAATGGGAGAAGAAGAAGAACTACTACTATTACTGAAAATAAAAATGCATAAATTAAATACTGAAAATAAATACAAACAAGATGCAATCCTTAAATTTCATACAAAAACTTAAGGAAAGCATGAGAATTACAAATGAAATGGCTTGGTATTTATAGAAAAACCTAAAAGCTTCCACCAATTTCTCCACCGATTGCTCCACCAATTGCTCTACCAAACATGGAATCAAACATGGCACCAAACATGGTATCAAACATGGCATCAAACAAGGCACCAAACATGCAAGCATGTTTGGTGGAAGTTTGACCATTTTTATTTTTTATTTTTATTAATTTTATTTTATATTTTGAAAATGACTATAGTAGTTACACAAAATACACTGGATATTCATCAATATCCACCATGGAAACTTCAGAATTCAAAATTATTTTGACTTTCGAAGTTATAGATCTTCGAGTCTCCTTCAATCTGAAACTTGAATCAGCTCAATCGGATATCGGATGAAAATATTATGGCCAAAATACGAAACTTGCGTAAAATTGGAATTTAGGACTACACTTCGTGACGCGTACATTAAATTTTCGTTTTTGACCTTTTGTTCCTCTGAATTTCATCATTTTAGCCCCGAGTTGATTCCATTAAGTCTCAATATTTTTTTTATCTATAAAATAAACAAAAACATATCAAAACGTTCATAAAACTCGAGAAACTATACATAATATTAGGTTAAATGAGTGGGAAATAATGATATAATTACCACTCATCAAACATCAAATCTCTGATATGAACAATTCATGTGTCGTAATATATTTATGATTCTTCATAAATATTCAGAACTCATTTCTGAATTTTACCTCGGCCAAGGATTTTAAAGAATCACAAATTGGACACCTAAATCCCATACACGGGATTGACATATCATCTCTGGATACATCACATGATATAGTGAGTATCAGTCCATATCCAACGAACAGGCAGAGGTCTGATCTTAAAAGATCGTTGATGTGGCTGTCATCAAAGTATGGAGGATATTTCACATATCCACGGTGGTATCTCAAGTCAAATGACCTAATATGCTCTTCGACTAGTAAAGATTCATATTGACGTTGGTGTACCATCTATCAGAAATCTTTAAATGAGTCGTTCAATATTTATCCAATAAATACATACGTGTCTATATGAGTCTCTCAAGACTCATGGTTTATTGAGACAAACTATTAGAATAATTCTAATATACGACATGTACCGGTCTCACGAGTTTACTAACCGACCAGATATGTAGACCTTGACCGGGAACATTTTAAGAATGAATCATATTCTGACATTTCTCAGTAACAATTGCAGCATTTTTTCAATAATGTCACAACTATTCATTCCAAGGTCTTTTACGCTTTTACCATATATAAGATTATATTGATGAAAATTACTTAATTTTATTCATAATAAAATATAATGTATATTGTATTTACAGTAAATACAATAAAATTTGGCGTGCCAAGCACCAACTCCAATATTTTCTCCCATTTTCTCTAGTGTCAAATTTGATCGTATCTAATACCCTTTGCCTCCATAAATCTATCATATAGTCTCGGAGGTAAGGCCTTTGTAAGCGGGTCTGCTATTTTATCTTCTCCAGATATCTTGCATATGACAACATCTCATCGAGCGATAATCTCACGAATAATGTGGTACTTTCGCTCCACATATTTCGATTTCTGATGCGCTATGGGTTCTTTTTCTTGTGCTACGGCACCACTATTATCACATAACAATGGGATCGAATCCTTGATGTTTGGGACAACTCCTAATTCTGTGATAAATTTTCTAATCCATATAGCTTATTTTGCAGCACCTGATGCAGCAATATATTTCGCCCCAGTGGTGGAATCAGTTGTTGATCCTTGTTTGGAACATTTCCAACTTACTGCAGCATTATTAAGAGTAAATACAAAACCTGAAGTAGACTTTCTATCATTTGGATCTAACTAAAAGTCAGAATCTGTATACCCTATAATCTGTAAATCACCTTCTCCATAACTAAGAAACTTATCCTTAGTACCTTTTAGATACTTTAGGATATGTTGAACGGCCATCCAATGGTCGTTACCTATATTTGACTGATATCTGCTAGTAACGCTTACTGCATGGCTAATATCAGGTCTCGTACATAACATGACATACATAATGCTTCTTAAACATGATGCATAAGGTTGCCTAGAAATTTTAGCATTTTCATCTTCCGTCTGAGAACACATTTTCTTCGAAAGATGAATGTCATGTCGAAAATGTATAGTAGTAACTTTACAATTGCTAAAGTTGTACCTTTGTAGGATCTTATCTATGTACGAAGATTGGGATAACCCAATCAGCTTCCTTTCTATATCTCTTTAGATATTTATACAAAGTATATAGGAAGCTTCATCCAGGTTTTTCATGGAGAAGTTTTACAGAGATATGCTTTAACACCCTGCATCATTCCAAGATCATTTCTAATAATCGGGATGTCGTCAACATAAAGAACTAAAAACACGATCATACTCCACTAATATTTTTATAAACACAAGGTTCTTCTTCGTTTTTTAGAAAACCAGACAATTTGATTACCTCATCAAAATGAAGATATTAACTCCACGAAGTCTATTTAAGCCCGTAAATGGGCTTCTTAAGCTTACATACCATTCTAGAATTTTGGCTGGAGATAAACTTTTGGATGTTCCATATAGATTTCTTCATCAAGAAATCCATTAAGAAAAACCATTTTGACATCCATTTGTCAAATATCATAATCATGGTAAGCAGCGATAGCAAGTAAAATCCTAATAGACTTTAGCATCGCTCTTGGTGAAAAGGTTTCATCATAGTCCACACCTGGCCTTCGAGTGTAACCTTTAGCACCCATTCGGGCTTTGAAGGTTTCAACCTTCCCATCGGGCCCGCGTTTCCTTTTGAAAACCCATTTACAACCTATTGGAACAATTTCCTCAGGAAGCGGAAGCAAGTCCCATACTTGATTATGATGTATATAGTCCATTTCATAATTCATGGCTTCCTGACATTTAGCGGAATCAATGTCTAATAATGCTTCTCTGTAGGTATATGGATCAGTCTCCTCAATAAGAAGCACATCGAGACTCTTATCTTGTATCAAATACAAGCACTCAGGAGGCCTCGATATCCTAGTAGACCTAAGGATAGTGGAACTAGAAGGTTGTGCTTCTGTCTGAACTTGTGATTCCTCTATCGGTCGGTCGGCTATAGTTGGACTTCATCAAGTTCAACCCTTCTATGATTACCACATTTGTAACATCCCTAATTCGGGAGATGTTATCGGCAGAGGATAGACCGTACTAACCTTATAAGCCTATGACTCTGATAACTACTATTAAATTTCTAATATTCTTTTCTTTAATTAAATATATATGTCGTATATATGGGACCGTGGCCCAAATTTACAACTTAACATACAAACTTAACTCCAATAACTTTATAAATAACGACACATATTTTTACCATACTTACACATAACTCAAATACTAGTACATGACTTTTACTTGACTCTGACTGACTCCAATTGGACTTTTACTCTTTGGCTTGGACTGATGGACTCCAAACCCTAGTGACTGCATTAGTATCCACCCTCTCAAGCTCGTCCTCCGAGAATACCTATAAGAATAGAAAAATGAGAGTGGGGGGTTAGATCGGTGTACGATCTAAGTGAGTGGACGAAAAACTAAAATACAGTTATAAAAACATTCGATTCTAAAACCAAAAGTTCAAGAAACCGTTTTATACCAAAAACTCTTTTTTAGTCTGAAATCTATGAGCTTCTTCCAAAAACTTATCTTTCTGAAAACTGCTTTTGAAAGTCTTGTTTTCTGAAAACTGTGTCTAAAATCTGATTTCTGAAAACAGTTTTCTGAAAATCTGGTAAATGAAAATTTTTATGTCTCTGAAAACTTGACGTATGAGGGCGTTACGTATCATCGTCCCCCTATACGCCTAACTAGAGCCAACAGTGCAAATCCATGACTTTGGGGCGTTACGTATAGCCGTCCCCCAAAGTATGCCACTATTGTCCCTGAAACTGGTGGTCTTGGGGCGTTATGTTTCGTCATCCCCCAAGCCACTGAACTAGAGCTGGTAGTGCTGATCCATGCTACTACCTGACCCTGAAACTAGGGTTTAGGGGTGTTATATATCGCCGTCTCTCTAGCCCTGAACTAGGATCTGGGGGCGTTACGTATCGTCGTCGCCCCAATCCTCTACATATGCATATATTCTATGTCCGTCAATTCCAAACTGTATCAAGTTACATACCGCAGTGGGTTTTTCCCCATGCCCCGAAAAACATAAAATATATTCTCAAAATATTTCTTTCTCAAATATACTTTAAATCATAAACTTTTATGTAAAACTGTAATGAAAATGAGTTGTTGCCTTAAAACATAAAAAGTAAGTCTGTTGCAACAATATCAAAATGAAATTTAAATTTAAAGGAATAGTGTCCACTCACAGTTTTTTGGAATTTGGCTGGCACTGAATCCCTTTATCGAAGAAGATTGTGATTTCTGTGGATGATCTACAATCGAAAACTCGATTAGTATGTTAGTAGTAAAATGAGCTTCGAACTTTCCTAAACTTATTAATACATCGATATGTTTTATCTATAAGGCTTATCATGCTTGTGTCTTGATGTAAAGTATGTATACGTTTGAGACCTATAAGACGGCCTCTCTAACACATACGGGTGGAACTAGGATGATTTAGAATCATTTACGGAAAATTTGTGTCACAAGTCGCGACGCGAATTGCGCATCGCTACACGTGGCGTCAAGAGGCGTGAAATAATTTTTCTCTTGCGTATCACGACGTAAGGCTCTTCACCGTCAGGACTCGACCTGATTTTCCATGATTCTGTTTTGTTTCTCTAAGGTCATTCAATGCACAAAACATCAAGTTACACTTCATACTAATATTTCCGTACTAAAACCAATACACAATACATTATCATACATCAACTTCGCACATTATAATCTAAGTTAACATCCTCAACACTTATTAATCACATCATTCCCACTCTTAGCTTAACCCCTAGAATTCATCAAATTTGGGTACTTATGCTATAACCAATTTCTTACCTACAATCAATAATAAACAACCCTTAGCATGCTAGTATTTCTATTTTGCCTTCAAACTTCCAAAATTCAACAAATCAAATTTCGGTTAAGTAGGTCCTACCTCTTCTTTGTGAATTCCCTCATCCTCCAAGGATTTCATATCCAACCTTGCTTCATTTTCCTTATTTTCTTTCTTCCTTCGTCTTATTCTTCTTCTTCTTTTATTCTTCCTCTTCTTTCTATCATTATTCTTTCTCCCTTCCATGTTTCTTCCTTCTCTTCTTGTTCTAATTTGTGATTTGGGGAATAGTAAACCCTTTATATAATAGAATTCATTTGATATTTGAAAGTTCATGGAAAAGTATGGAATTTTTGAGAATTTTTTAGATTCTTCTATTTGGGTCCGAAGTTATTATTCATCTGAATTTTTAACTTACGATTTTGACCTATTTCTAGTCCGAATTTGGAAAAATGATCAACATAAAAGTTGTAGGTCTCGATCTCATCTTTCTGAAAATATAAAATTCATAAAAATCAGAGTTCATATGAGATAGCTACAGCCCAAATACCATGGGCTATCCGTAGTAAAACATAGTAACGTCTAATGTCGGATTCATCCTCGAATTTACCGATAATTATCTCACAAAGGTATATGTTTCCAATTATAATTTATACTTTATCACGCTTGACTCACAGTGAGTCAGTATTCAAAATTCCCGATCGTTATAATTTCGCCCCCCAAATAGGATTTGTCATCGAATCCTTCTTGTGGCTCAACTCGTAGACTTGTCCTGGTCGTTGCCAGCATGTCCATGTCTCTGGCTATCCATTTACTTGAGTTCTGAATACTAAATTCTTTGAAAATCTCTTATCAAACTTGTACATACTGCTCCAAAGTTCATGGGCCTTAATGCATAACATCTTAAGTTCCTAACAAAAAAAAAGTAATTCCTTAATCTTGCAATATGATCCTATGCTCATTACTCATCATATTTTATCATACTACCCCTATCTTTTATTTATCACATAACTTTATTTCTAAAATTTTCAATTATACACTACATCATTTTATCTCCATCTATTTTCACAAGTCTTCACTTCCAAAATTGTGCCATATTTTGGTCTGTCCTCTTGCTCATCTTCATTCTATTCCGACTTCACAGCCCCTTTAATACCTCTTACTATGACAAAACTAACTTTAAAATATTCTTAGTAACTCATGTTACTTTTCACATTTAGAGTATTCTCATAATTCTTCATATTCTCACCCATAACCTTCACTTTCCCTTAACCTGTGTATACTTCGAGTTCTTCAACTATCCTATTTAAATATCTTTATAGGATGTACCTTATGTTAACATTTATCACCTGATCTCAACTAACTATTTGACCTGCTCAGTTTTCTACATTAGTAATCCTTCTACTCTTATAAGCTTTCTTTTTCGAGTTCCCACATTCTTGACTATCTTTCGGTTTTGGTTTTCATGATCGATAACTGACCTTTCCAAATACTCTTTCTGTCCACTAATGTTTCTCATACTTATGATGTCATATCAGGGTAGTTCTTTCTTTCTAATGACTTTTATTGGTTGGCTAAGAAATTCTGGGGCACAATATCTACACTAAGCTTGATCATATATACCTTTATGCTAAGATTATGTCCTTTATTATTAAGCTAATATTGGTTATACTTATCTGGTTTACTCTCATGTACCTTCAATCTTTTTACTAGCTCGTTTCAGTTACTGTCTTTCACACAACTTGTTCTTTGTATCTGTTTGCATTACTTGTAAATCTTAACCTTCCCCGAGGTCCGTTTACGCAAATTATACTCTTGATGATCTCTTACTTTGGCTAAGGTTATTACAAACCTGTGGTGGTTTGGTTAAATTAAACTATGGCTAGCCACTTTTCAGGGATCGCAAGAGTTAATACGTAATACATAATAGAGTCGATTTCTAATCCAACACTGAGAGATCTTGATGTTCTGTCTTCACCTACTCAGTATTTTTCTTATATTTTCGTCTTACCTCAGTAGCTTTACTTTTTAAATCTTAAGGTTAGTGTTCCTTTCATCATTTATCCTGCTTGATTTTATACCTGAAATTTTTGTAATCTAATGGTTTGATATCCTTCACCGGTTCATTTATTTTATGGGGGGAAACTTGAACAATGAAAAATCGTGGTCCATCTCTGCGGTCGCGATCTATCAAGGATTGAGAGGGTGGGGATCAATTCTGATGTCTTCCGAGTGTTGGTGATCTTATCAGTTACCCATGCTATGGTTGAGTGTTCTGTTTATCTATAAATCTGGTATTCCCTTGTTTACTGGTTTTAGCTACCCCCTCTAAGATACTTGTGTTAGGTACTATGTAAATTATCTCCTTTTTTAAATTTTACTCTTGATTCATTTCCCAACTATCGATTATACTATCTTTTATCATGAACATTATCTAAAATCATGCTCTCTAAATAATTCATCATGTGGCTTTTATACCTTTTTCTACCAATTCTTGTTGCTTATCCCTCTTAAGTCTTTATTCTTTCTCAAAACGCTTATTCTACTCTATATGATATTCCTCTTTATGAAGTCCACTATGTTACTTAGATTTTCTTCTACATTATATATGTACTCCATTAGGAAATTCATCAACTTTGATTACCTAGGAAATCTACACTGTATCTTTTGGGTTTGGATGCTACTCTCTTCTAGTTCTTTCTCAATATAATTAGACTCTTATAAGTTATGTACTGTATTCCCGAGAGTCGCTCTCTCCAATTAAAATGGCTTTTAAATTTGGTCTTGATTTATTGGGACTCCGAGCTATTCTATCTCATGTTCCTAATCTGTATTCCTTTGAACTTATTAAATTTCGCTTCCTAGCCATTTCTTGACTCATTTATCATATCAATTACACTCTTTTTTTGGTTCTTCTTCTTAATGGGCTCTGAGTATAGGGGTGAATACTTGCTTTCTTTGGAGATCTTAAAAAAAATACACGTTTCTGACTGGGTGTCTACGCACCTAATGGGGTCATGACTACTAATTAGAGGGTTATCTCTCATATCGTCGGAATTTGCGTCGGCTACTCCAAGCCTTAAAGTTTCTATAACTCCGATCAACTATGACAAGGTTTCCATTTACTTCACTATCTCAAGCCACATTATTCATTGTTACTACATACACCATACTTCCTTATTGCTTCTCGTAGCTTCCTCTATTATTTATTTTCATAACTCGTTATTTAGTCACATATTGTACTTCCAAGATTAATGTTAACTTACTCATATTGACTACTTCCTAGTTTTCTACACTTTATTCTTACTATAGATTATAACTTTGCCATCCAATCTTACTGTCCATACTAGTACTTTTTTGCTAAATCATGTTATTTCCAATCTCACGGGCCTGTCTTTATTTCTGACTAGTACCACAGCTTACCAATCATAATCTAAGTTGGATTCTCCATTCTTTAGTCTCAGCGGCCTTCTTGATTCCATATTAACAATCTATTTTCCATTGTCTTCTATTTCTATCTTAGGATACACTCTCACTAAGTTTTATTATGATTATATTTGTCTAAGTAGAGTAGGGCTTGAATTAACAGCTTATGTTTCGGTGGACATCGATGTTTTCACTCTGGCATTTTGTATCCTGATGGAGTTCATTATCATGTATGATAGGTATGAGATAGACTCCATCGGAACAACTTTCCTAGATGAAAATCACTAGGTGGCGAGGACTTTGGTAGAATTCTACATCTTTGGTGACATTTTATGTCTCCTTCACCAGCTAATCTCAATTTATTGTTAATTTTATCTTTCTATCTATTCATCGTGATTCGGGGAAAAACTTACTATTTCCACAAGGTATTCAGAAGCTAATGAAGAATTATCTAAAAAGAAAAGAATTCCCTTATGAGAAATGAAAACTCACTCAAATCTATCAGACATTTTACTCTGGCTCAGGTTTATCTTATTTCCCTTACTATTATAGGTTCTGATACATCCTTATTTATCTATTTCTGTATCTTTTTCTCTTATAACTCTGATTGCTTGAACCTCTACTACATTTTATTTTGATCATATATCTATCCTTTCGTACTTTTCTTTCTAGCTTTCTCTTTTTCTTTCTCTTTCTACTTTCCTAGGTAGGTATTCATAGAACTTTATCATTTCTTTCGGTTTCCTTATCTTTTCGTCTTCAACTGCTTAAACCTCTAAGCGTCTTTTTTTTATAACTCATTTTCCCACTCCATCGAGTATTTTTCTTAAAATCTTACTGTCTGGTTTCATAGCTCGTTTGTACTTCTAATAATGGATCATAATATCTACAGGATAATTCTTGACTTGGGTCTAGAGTGTCGTTATTCTCGTAAGGAATACTATTTGGTTAGTCTAAGAAGGTTTACTAACCTATCTATAGAACTTTGAGGACATACTCGAGGGTTAGATACTGGAGAGGTAGTGCCTTGCATACGAGTATCCCAGACATCCGCGTAGAGCAGAACCCATAACTCTGTCCACTGCAGTCACTGACTCCCATGACCATGCTCTGATAACATCTTAGTAACATCCTTAATTCTGGAGATGTTACCGGCATGGGATAGACCGTACTAACTCGATAAGCCTCTAACTCTGATAACTAATATTAAATTTCTAATATTCTTTTCTTTAATTAAATATATATGTCGTATATATGGGACCGTGGCCCAAACTTACAACTTAACATACAAACTTAAATCCAATAACTTTATACATAACGACACATATTTTACAATGATTATACATAACTCAAATGCTAGTACTGAAATTTTACTTGACTCTAACTGACTCCAATTGGAATTTTACTCTTTGACTTGGACTGGTGGGCTCCAAACCTTAGTGACTGCATAGTATCCACCCTCCTGAGCTCATCATCTGAGAATACCTGCAAGAATAGAGAACTGGGAGTGGGGGGTTAGATCGATTTATGATCTAAGTGAGTAGACGAAAAAATAAAATACAGTTACAAAAATATTTGATTCTAAAACCAAAAGTTCAAGAAATCATTTTATACCAAAAACTCTTTTTCTGTTTGAAA
Source organism: Zanthoxylum bungeanum (assembly GCA_019454045.1). Taxonomy (NCBI): domain Eukaryota; kingdom Viridiplantae; phylum Streptophyta; class Magnoliopsida; order Sapindales; family Rutaceae; genus Zanthoxylum; species Zanthoxylum bungeanum. The sequence goes on from SKCR01015506.1 coordinate 112,705, forward strand.
TCTATGAGCTTCTTCTAGAAACTTATCTTTCTGAAAACTACTTTTGAAAGTCTGGTTTTCTGAAAACTGTGTCTAAAATCTAATTTCTGAAAACTATTTTCTGAAAATATGGTAACTGAAAATTGGTCTGTCTCTGAAAACTTGACATATGGGGGCATTACGTACCACCGTCCCCTCATACGCCTAACTAGAGCTAGCAGTGCAAATCCATGACTTTGGGGCGTTACATATCGCCGTTCCCCAAAGCATGCCATTAGTGTCCCTGAAACTCGTGGTCTTAGGGCGTTACGTATCGTCATCCCCCAAGCCACTAAACTATAGCTGGTAGTGCTGATATATGCTACTACCTGACCCTGAAACTAGGGTATAGGGACGTTACGTATCGCTATCCCCCTAGCCCTAAACTAGGATCTGAGGGCGTTACGTATCGTTGTCCCTCCAGTCTTCTACATATGCACATGTTCTTTGTCCGTCAATTCCAAACTGTATCAAGTTACATACAAGGGAGGATTTTTTCCCCATACCCTGAAAAACGTAAAACATATTCTAAAAGAATTTCTTTCTCAAATATACTTTAAATCATAAACTTTTATGTAAAACTGCAATGAAAATAAGCTATCTCCCTAAAGCATAAAAAATAAGTTTGTTGCAACAATATAAAAATGAAATATCAATTTAAAGGAGTAGTGTCCACTCACAGTTTTTGGAAATTAGCTGGCACTGAATCCCTTTATCGAAGAAGATTTTAGTTCATGTGGATGATCTACGATCGGAAACTCGATTAGTATGTGTGTAGTCAAATGATCTTCGAGCTTAGCTAAGCTTATTAATACATCGATATGTTTTATCTCCAAGGCTTATCATGCTTGTATCTTGATGTAAAGTATGTATACGAACTAATTTGAGACCTATAAGATGGCCCCTAACGTATACGGATGGAACTGGGATGATTTAGAATCGTTTAGGGGAAAATTTATGTCTCACGTGGCATCCAGAGGCATGCAATAATTTTTCTCTTGCGCGTCATGACGCAAGGCTCTTCAGCATCACGACTCGACCTGGTTTTCCAGGATTCTATTTTGTTCTCTAAGGTCATCCAATGCACAAAACATCAAGTTACACTTTATACTAATGTTTCCATACTAAAACCAATAACAAGACATTATCATACATCAACTTCGATCATTATAATTTAAGTTAACATCCTCAACATTTATTAATCACATCATTCCCACTCTTAGCTTAACCCCTAGAATTCATCAAATTTGGGTACTTAAGCTATAACCAATTTCTTTACTTACCAATCAATAATAAACAACCCTTAGCATGCTAGTATTTATATTTTGTCTTCAAACTTCCAAAATTCAACAAATCAAATTTGGGTTAAGTGGGTCTTACCTCTTCCTTGTGAATTCCCTCATCCTCCAAGGATGCCATATCCAACCTTACTTCATCTTCCTTCTTTTCCTTTCTTCCTCATCTTCTTTCTATTTTTATTCTTTCTCTTTTTCTTTCTCTCTTCTGTTGCAAATTATGACCCATAGCATCACTATTGGTACAGAACATGGTTTTGTTGTAAAAATTAATTGTGTGACAAAGGAAACTTCTTTTTTATCATTTGTAATTAGATTATTTGAATATATAAATGATAGAAGTCCTTATGATTAGTTCCGGATTATAAAGATATGAGACAATATTAATCCACTAAGGTTTAATCATTAAATATCGATAGTCGTAGTATTATCGAGATTGGACATCGATAATGCGGAATAAACTAGTATTGCACTTGTGCACGTTGTGGGAGCATAACAGCATAGTTCTCATCTATTTAAGTATTGGATGCTTATGTAAGTGTGATAGGATGTTATGTTTACCGATGGTATGGAAACAGCTTCACTCCGGATAGACCCCACGGAATCTCATTAGTTGTATGACAATGTGTCTATGTAAATCCGATTTAGGGTAGGTGTAATTGGTCTTAATCTGAGACTTGCATCGCTAATACTTGCGACAATCATTACGCTTTAATTTTAGTCATCCGAGACTTTAACAGGTTCTGTGTACTCCTCTTCTGGGTTTATTGAGAATTGTAGAGAATTGGGCGTGATGTCAAGATGGAAGTATCACTTCAGTCATATGAAGATGATGATCACGCAGGGATACAGAACTGGTACTCTAATGTGTTGCAACCATCGGGATAATGTGACAATGTCATGATTATCCGATTAAAGAGACTAGTTACTTGTGATCTGATATATGCTTCGAACGGGACAGACACTACTCCAGCCCCAAGCCTTGCATGTGACATCTGATACTGGATCGCTATACGAAATACTACGTATTCTACGTCTTCTATGTCTGACAAAGATTGTATATTTCAGTCAGAATATTTCTAGAGAATTGGGTAGGCACGGTGCTTTGCTAGAAGCCAACCATGTCTTGTAAATCGGTTAGCATGTAGTACGAGATACGCACTTAATCGGATAGTCCGATAACCGGATTTACTGCCAACATATCCAGAGGTCTCTTGGGTCGCTTCCCAAAGATTCACCGATGACAGTTGACTTAAATTAGAATTAATCTGGGATTAATTAAGAGAGAGAAAATTAATCTGGGATTAATTGAGACATTATTTAATCTGGGATTAAATATGTTCGGAAGAGAGAGAGCGCGATTAATTTGGAATTAATCGGTAAAATAAATTTAATAGTTAAATTTGATTTTTTTTATTTAATTATTGATATGGGCTAAAATTAATATATCAGATATATTAATTGGAATTAGATTTCAATACTAAATTAAAGTCGGACTTTAATACATGCAAACGGATTAATTTAGAATTAATTCGTAAACGGCATTTGTAATAAATTTACGAGGCGTCGTTATTTAATTAAATTAGATTTAATTATTTAGCGACGAAATTCATTTAATCGGATTAAACGGATCCGAACCGCGGTAAATATTCGTAGAAACCGTTTGAATTTTGAATTCAAAAGTGGGGCCCACTTCACATGTGGTAGTTGGGAGAGTGGTTAATATTTATGACAAACCACCAACTTTCCAACCACTTAAAAATGGTTTTGGTGAAACTATTTACCCAACTACCTTGTTTAGGTGAAAAGGGTAAATTGGTTTTACCAAAAGCCATCTCTCTCTCATTTTAGAAAGAAAACTCACAAAAACAAAACCCTAGATGCACTCATTTGGGTGTGAACCTCTCCCTCTCCTCTCTTTGATTTGTTGCAAGATCAAAGAATCTAGCACTTCAAGAAGTGTTCAAATGTGATATGGAAACAACTCAAAGCTTGGAATCAATATACAAAGGTTGGATCTTAGAGATCTCTTCTCAAATTTTTGAAATTCCAAACCGCTCATTGTAAGTATTTTCCGCAACTTATAATGAATTAATTCACACACATTCATGCTTATTAGATCTTTGGCATGTTCTAGGAACACTAACACCTTCCACGTTTCTTCTGCTCTTTTTATTCTAATTTGTGATTTGGTAAATAGTAACCCTTTATATAATATGAGTCATTTAATATTTGGAATTTTGTGGAAAAGTGTGGAATTTTGGAGAATATTTGAGATTCTTCTATTTGGGTCCGAAGTTACTTTTAATCTAAATTTTTGACCTATGATTTTGACCTATTTTCGGTCCGAATTTGGAAAAATATTCAACGTGAAAGTTGTAGGTCTCGATCTCAGCTTTCCGATGATATAAAATTCATAAAACTTGGACTTCGTATGAGATAACTATGGCCCAAATAGCATCGTAACGTCTAATATCGGATTCGTCCTCGAATTTATCGATAATTATCTCACAAAGGTATAAGTTTCCAATTATAATTTATATTATATGACGCTCGTCTCACAGTGAGTCAGTATTCAGAATTCCCAATCGTTACAACCTTCTGCCAAGAATTCTTCTTCAAGAAATCTAGCAAAACGAGCTACGAACACATTTATATGCTCAAGTTCATAGAATTGATATCCTTTGGAGTTAGAAGGTTATCCAACAAACCTAACCTTTCACCCTCGAGGTAAAAGTTTATCCTGCTGTGTCACTCTGACGTATGCAGGACAGCCCCAAACCTTAATATACATATGAAGTAGTGGGAACAGCTTTAGAAGGAACCATATTCAGTAGATGTGCAGCAGTTAGAAGAGCGTACCCCCACAAAAGTAAGGTAGATAAGTAAAACTCAACATCGATCGGACCATATCCAATAAAGTCTGATTTCTCATTTCAGATACTCCATTGTGCTGTAGAGTGCCCGGATGAGTATATTGAGTGAGAATCTCATTCTCTTTAAGATACTCAGTGAATTCACTACTCATATATTCACCGCCTCGATCTAATCAAAGGCATTTGATGAATTTGCCAGTTTTTTTCTACTTCGTTTCAAAATTCTTTGAAATTTTGAAAGATTTTTGACTTATATTTCATCAAATAAACATAACCATATCAAGACAAATCATCGGTAAATGTTATGAAGTAAGAAAAACCACTATGAGCAGTGTGACTTATAGGACCACATACATCACTATGAACCAGCTTCAATAAGTCATTGGCTCGATGTCCAATACCAGTGAATGAGGCTTTAGTCATTTTACCCTGAATACAAAATTCACAAGTTGGAAAAGATTGTGTGGTTAGTCCAATCAAACCATTCTTAACAAACTGGGTTAGGCATCGTACACTTATATGACCTAACCGTATATGCCATAATTCAGTATCAGTTATTTCAAATCTTTTACGTTTATTATCTCCAATTCCTTAAAAATCTCTAATGGCATGCAAAATATAATGACCTTGCGAATTTGAACATTTGTGTAACAAAATATTATTCATATCATATATATGCATAGAACGATTCTTAATATATACATGATATCTTTTTGTATCTAATACAAACAGAGAGATAATATTAGCTACACAACCAGGCACAAAAACATAATCTGTCAAAATGATGCTACATCTGGATAGACGAATCTCGTATTTGCCAACGGCTGCTGCAGATAAAGAATCTTCATTCCCAAAACACAGCTGCATCTCGCCTGGATTAAGCATCCTACTGACCCCAGCTCTTGCAACGAATTACAGAAGTGATTCGGACTAGCAGAATCTAAAACTCATCCAGAACCAATGGCTTCACAAGCCAAAGAGATATCAATGATAGGGAAAATAAATATACCTAATGCAGAGGCTTTCTCCCGTCTGACGGAAGCTATGTAGTCTGGACAATTTCGCCTCCAATAAACAATCTTGCCACAGTGGTGGCATTTATCCTCATCAGTTTTTTTCTTCTTCTTGCCTGGCTTCGCTACCTTTTCTTTGAGAGGAACATCAAAGCCAGTCTTTTTTGCCTTTTTCTTCTTCTTCTTGGCAGATCTCGCAAATTGAGAAGAATAAGAACTAGGAAAATAGAACTTTGAGATGAGTGTCAGCACACCCTTCTTGATGTCCTCATCTGCAGCCTGAAGCATCCTATGCAACTGACTGTAGGAACAGCGAATACCATGCATGTTGAAGTTCATAATGAATTGGGAATATGTCGGTGAGAGTTAGCCAAGAATCAAATTCCTGCCCAAAGTCTCTTTCAGCTGAAAGTCAAACTTTCGGAGTTGCTCCATGAGATCCATCATGTGCAGGACATATGGGCTCACGGGCTTGCCATCAGCCAAACGATCGTGGAATAATTCCATAGAGAATCTGTACACCAGGGTTTACTCCTGGTTTAGAAATAGCTCCCGAAATTGAGTTATAATGTTGTAGGAGTCAAACATATCAGCATATTGCCTCTTTAGATCAGGAGACATAGAACAGAGAATTAGTGACTTGACTCTCAAATCATCATCCTTTCATTTCTCAAATACCTCACTCTCTTCAGGTAATGACTCTGGTACAATATCCAGCGATACTGGATTATTCAGCACATAACCCAACTTCTAAGATCTCAAGACTATCTTAAGATCTAATTCTCATTCACTAAAATTCTCAGGACCAGTCAATTTGTTCGCGTCCAGTACACGAGCAAAAAGGTTAGAGGAAGTAGTAGTTGTCATCACAAACTTTACAAAAGAAACATGAGTTAGTAGATAAAAGCAATTTCATCAATATCACAAAACATCCAACATATCATGGATTTTTAACATAAGGATGTCATCCCACTATTTTACGTAAATTGATGATCCCCAAACAAAATACGATAATTCAATAATCAAATTAAATTCTATAGCAGGAAGACCTCACAAATATATTTGAACACACAGCTTTGGCACATTGTGCCCAAATATATTTGAAAGTATGCAACAATTACCAATCACATCCAATGTGACTCTTTAAATAGGTCCTGAACCGTTTCCGATCTTCACTGCTTTCGAATCTATTGGATGAGGCGTATTCAAGGCGATACTCGTCAATGTAAATATCCAAGATATTAATACATCACCTCACTGCTTTGGCATCTATTGGTATGTACGTTTGCTTGAATTTGTTTCTTATCAAATAAGTTTTACCGATATAAACAAATATCCATTAACCATAGCATCACTCTTTGGCAGATACAACCACGGTATCAAGAAAAATATTTATATCCGTATTGACTAGATGGACCCATTAGTGTACAATACACTTACAAAACACAAAGCCTTATTATGTGGATTTTACAAATACGGTCAAACAACCAAACTAATTGATCCAATCAATTAATTCTCAAGCATGTGTAAAATAAATTGAATTAAATATCAAATATTTAAGGCATGAAAAATTATTTTGGATGTGGGATCAGATGTTCTGATACCATTGGAGTATACGCAGCGGAGGGCGCGGTGGAAGGTAAAAATATTTTTTAAACATTAAATAATTAATAAATATCAAATATTTTTTAATTCACCCAAATGAGTATAAATATATTATTTATTAATATTTAATAACATAATATATTTCGTTGCACGACGAATTATTTTACGAAAATAATTTTTCGACAAATATCACGCGTAATGAGCAAACAGTCAAACCTGTTGACCATCAGCCGAGCCGAGGCAACCCGGTCACTTGGGAATAGTGCCCAGTTCACTGGGTTCACTGTCTTGACTCAACGAGCCCGTTTCGACTCGAATTTCACCGTTAGCTCGCGTTTCGCTCCCGGAAAAATTTCCGGAATTAATCCACCACCCAATACACATCCAATAGCATCCAAATAATATATGTTTTACATGAAAAATATTTTGTCTTTAAGATCAAAACCAGATCTGATCCAGAATTAATTTTTTATCAATTTTTAAAGCCAAAATTCAATTTATTCACAATTAATCCAATTAACTTACACCAAATTAAATCACCACAACATAAAGCCTCAAGAACAATTCTAGGCAATATTATAGGGGTAATATCACTCTAGAATTGCAATTTAATTTTGAGATTAACTCTATAATTAATCTAAATATACATGCTTAATAAAGAAAAACAATTAAGGTTATACAACAATCAATCACCAAATTTTATTTCATATACATGTCAACATATAAATATATATATAAATATATAATATATATATATATATATATTAGTAAGCCATGCAAAATATATATCTAATATATATTTTCATACTTCAAAACAAAACAAGAAAAATAGAAATTGGAAATTTAATATTACCTTCATTTTCAATTTCCAACTTCTCCAATTTTTCCTTTGTGTTGATCAATTGTTTCAAGAACCTTAAATCTTTATATTTTCTTTGTTTCTCAACACATGAGAGGTGTCTAACCGTAAGCCAAATGAAACAATTTCAATTATACAGCAAAAGTTGATCTTGGCCGAAAATTCAAGAAGATTTTTGTCAATAGTTTGCTTTTACTTGGCCCAATTATTTTGACACAAATTTCACCTTAATCAAAATGTAATTATTTGATTTTATTAATTAGATTCCATGAGTTCAGAATACATGGATTAGCAAAACACAATTTTCCATTTAAAAATAATAAATCAATTAACTATTTATTTATTTATTTATCTAACTACCAAAAAGACAAAATAATTACATGAGAAAATATTCCTCCATTTTATTATTATTAATATTTAATTAACAATTAATTAGTTAATAATAACAATAAAACA